>JAAGNO010000027.1:0-14256 GCA_033439905.1 Ceryle rudis
CAGGGCTCTCAGCCTTTCCTCAGCACAGAGATGTTCCAGTCCCTTCAGCATCCTCACAGCCTCCACTGGACTCTCTCTGGTATTTCCCCATCCCTCTTGAACTGAGGAGCCCAGAACTGAACACAGTACTCCAGATGTGGTCTCATCAGGGCAGAGTAGAGGGGGAGGAGAACCTCCCTCAACCTGGTGGCCACACTCTTCTTTATGCACCCCAGGAGACCATTGGCCTTCCTGGCCACCAGGCCCATTGTTGTTCTGTGGAGAACTTACCGTCCACCAGGTTGCCAAGGTCCCTCTCCCTGGGGCTGCTTTCCAGTGGGTCTACCCCTAACCTGTATTGCACATGGTGGTGTTCCTCCCCAGGTGTAGGACTCTACACTTATCCTTGTTGAACTTCATTAGGTATATTTATATAAATATAAAATCATGTTGAATTGACCTTAGAGTATCTGTATTCTCTTTCTTTTGCATTGTTACTTTCTCACCCAAAGGCTCTGGTAGAGATTCTTGTGAAGAAGCAAGTCCCAGTTACACTGTGAGCCCAACTAAGGGTGACAAATTATTAGTGGGTGGCATTAAGTTTCTTTTGAGTATGATTCAGAATGCATTGCAAATAAATATTAAAGATTATTAAAGATACTGCTAATCAATGTAACTGCAGTAATTTGGGGTATTTGATTTACTGAGAGATGCTTAACATGGTGAAGCTGAAGCCACTGATCATACACATCAAGGTCTGAAGTATGGAAAATACTTTTAAATTAACCTGTTAGGCAGCAGCTTGACAGAAGAATAACCCTGCAACCTCTTACTCTTGAAAAATAATCAAATTGTCAGTATAAAAACCTATGGTCAGAATGCACATATGTATATATAAAATTCAGCAATCTGCATTAAAGATAATGCTTTATATTACTTTGGATAGGCATTTAATAGATCTGTTAGGAAGACTTTGGAGTGCCTGGAAGTTTAATCCTTTTCTATTAGCGTTTGTTAGTTGCAGAGAGTGCGGACAGGTATTTTTAATTGAGCTCGGACTAAAGTTGCTTTCTGTGAATTTCATTGAGTAGTGTAACAGTACAGAGCTTCCTAACTGGTTCTGCAGCTCCTTCATCTGCTAAATTAGCACCATATTTGCATACATGATGATTTGTCTGCTGGTTGTGACTTTCACCTGTATGAATAATTTTTTTCCGTGTGTGTGTTTCTTTTGGTTTGGTTTTTAGGGACAGCAAAGCTGGTGACGCTGTAGTCTGGAGATTCTGCTGTTATGCAGAGGCTGCTTGTTGCTGAATAGTTGTTGAGAATAATCAGTAGAAACGTGTTTCCCCAGAGTTATGTGTTTGGGGTTTAGCCAGGAAGATTTTGATTATGACATATGGTAGTGATGGTTTTGCAAGATGAAAGGAGAACAGGAGATTTCTTCACTGCTTTATAGGGACATATCAGATCTGCATATAGCTCTTCAAAGTTCAACATTGTAGCTGATTACATTTTTTGGTGTTGGTAATTTTGTGTGTTCACTTGAAGACAAACACTCGTTATCAGAATTTACATTACCTGTTATGTACTACGAATGGAATTACCTGTTCAACCATTTTGATAAAAGAATTTGTCATTTTTTTAAATGAAAGAGATTTGTTAGATAAGAAAATTTAGAAAGCAGAAAGCTAAGGGTAGTAATTAACTGTGTTAACCTGGTTAGAATATACTAACTTTGTATAATCTATTATTTCATAATAAAAGAAGTGAATAAATTGCAAATGCTTTTGCTCTCTAGGTTGGGATAAACATTCATATGGTTACCATGGAGATGATGGACATTCATTCTGTTCCTCTGGAACTGGACAACCCTATGGCCCAACGTTTACTACGGGCGATGTCATCGGTTGTTGTGTCAACCTTATCAATAATACCTGCTTCTACACAAAGAATGGACACAGCTTGGGTATGGAGAAACGTTATCTTTAGTGATAACATTATGTCTGTAAGTCTGTTATAAATCTGAAACTCCCTTCATGTCAGGAGCATAGTATTTGAGTAGTTCTTTTGATAATCTCATAATCTACAAATTAATTAAAGAATTGGAAAGAATGATTTTTTGTGTACCACTTGCATTATCATTCCTTGTGAGTTTGGAAGAATTGTTGTAGCATCTCATTCCCCGCAACCTGCGTTTATGAGCCTCTCTACTAAATCCACAAATATTACTTGATGTGTTTAAGGTAGCAGGTAAGAAGAGAAGTGGAGAATGGCTATAGCTAAAATCTGTTGCTGTGTGGGGCCACCTGGCCTTCACCAGAACCTTACGTTGCATGGACACTACTTTGAACATATGTTGGAGAACAGTGTCTTCTGCATTCTGGTCTGGAGTCATGCGTAGTTGGGCTAAAGCTATGAATGATACCAGTTGTGCTAAAGTTCATTAAATTCTTGCAGTAAATTTTAGTATTATGCAACACGGTATGACAGTTTTTGAGTTAGATGACGTCAGGATGGGGTAGAGTTAATTTTTTTTATGCAATATATATATAAGAATTCAGTTACTTTATGCAATTTAGTGAGCAAAAATACAGCACGTAAAGAAGAAAAAAAGAAATCTAATTCCTGCATTAAGGAGAGAGTGAGGTCTTGGTAAGAGATCTTGGAATTGCGCTGAGGGGAGTAGGAATTTTCAAGGCGTAAAGCTCAGAAAGAAGAAAGAGGGTTTTTCTTATGGGTAGAAATGTAATAAGGAATGGAGAGGCCTAGCTTGAAAAGAAATAAGAGATAGGACTCTGGAAGTCGCTGTTCTATTTCCTCACGTTGCCAAACACAAAGTCTGGAAAGCAGTAAGGGGAAGGACATGATTTACATTCTTCTCCTTGTCCCTCAGAACGAGACTGCCTGTTTGTTTGCTTAGGCCCTGAGCAAGCAGATCTAACTTGGGAGTTTTCCTGCCCCTACTCAGAGCAGGGCTTAGGTGCCTGTAGAGGTCAATTCCAAGCAATCACTTCTGTGACTCTTCTATCATGGTTTAATGTTTCTTCTAAATCAAGAGAGTCTGTATTCCTGGGCTCAATGCTTGGACGCCTGTGGCAGTGTGACGCTTGAAGCATGCACTATGTTCTTGTTTCTTTTTGCCCTGTTTCAGGGTATATGTCAAAATGCAAGATAATTGGCTCATGTGGTGGTTAAAGCGGAGAAGGGCAGTCTTAGCTTATTCTCTTTTTTGGAACTAGTAAGAGTGTGCCAGCAGGTAAGTTGTTGATCAGCTAAAGAGACACTGGTTTCCTGACTACCCTTCTGGTCACATGCATGAAAGAGCTAAGAAGGGAGGGAGCAGGACCTTTTTATCAGTGGAAATCTTAAAGCAAACTGGCTTAGGCCAACTGTGAAACAATAGTCCAAGCAATTAAAATCTGTTTAAAGAGGAGACTAGAATGGCATAGGTGATGAGGAGAGGCTAGTGAAATGGCATCTGTCGTAGGCAGTCTGACAAACACTGTGGATTTCAGAAGGAAACCTGACAGCCCTTCTGTTGTCATGGGCTTTGCTAGCTTGAATTTCTCACAGAGGAAAATTGATTCTGTGTTTAGAGGAAAAAGAAGTTGGACATTTTGGCTGTCTGGTTGCTGCTGCTTGTCCAGAATTCCTATACAATCATGACATGGAAAACATTTATGTTTCTTCTCTAGGCTACCAGTGCAGTCTAGAGTATTGGAAATCTCTGGCTCAGCCTGGGGTTTGATGCTTCAAGAAGGGCTAATATTATGTGTGCAAGTGTGAAGTCCTGCGTTGAAAAAAAAAACAACCCAACAAAACAACAAAGCCAACCCCCTCAGAACTCGCAATACCTCCATGTCACTCAGTCATCATTTATCATTTATCTGTCTCGTCTGTTGCCATGGTTATTCTGAAAGAGGGCGAGTAGGCTATCAAAATGTGCCAAATGAAAGTGGTAATAGCTGAGAAAGTTAGGATGTGAACGGGTAATAAATAAAATGATAGCTTTGAGGTGTGATGGGAGGAAACAGATTCATTCCATATGTCATTCCTTTGTATCAAAGATATGAGTAAGGAAGGAATCCAGATGCTCTTGAGATTTGAAATCTTAGTTAAGAATGGAGATGGAAAGCAGGAGTGAAATTTAGGACAAAAGGTTAAAAGCTTTTGTTTTAATCTTAGATTTGAACAGGCGTAAGAGTTTGAAGGGATAAGTGGATTCGAATCATTATGCACTTGTGAAAAAATGAAAGTGAAGAAATACTTGCAACAATAAAGGCAATTACAAAATTCTGTTACCGTTTGGCTGTCAGGAGGAGATTTCCTGATACTTATTTTCTAACTGAAAGCTTCCCCTGTGTTGTGTGAAGTTCCCAGAGTCTATAGAGGTCAGATTTTTCTCTCATCCTGAAACAGCAGAGTCACTGCCTTGGTTTTATGGGTAGATGGAGGCTTGTAATTATGTAACGAGATATTCAGCTATTCTGTTTGAAAACCGAAACACCCTAGCAGGGATTAGGGTGAGACATTTATCAGATTGGTTTGGAGTATTATGGCATGTGCTGCTCACGTAACAATAGTGTGTACGTGGGGAGAAAAGTGATAGCCAACAGGAAAAGACACTGGTAAGTCTTGGTGTCACAGCATTGAGACATGCAAGTGAAAAAAATCTCTTCAGATACTCTCATTTTTCCTCTTAAGCTGTAGCCAGAATCTTCATACATTCTAATCTGCATAACTGTATGATGTTTGCTCAATCTTATGCCCTGTTTTGAAAAATTGTGGACAAATTGAATACTTTTGAATGACAATTACTTCTTAATATTGCCCTTTATTGCTCAAGCACATCAGTTGTGCCTAAGCATCATAGATATCATCACACTTAACTACTTGCTTCTAGATGGTTCGGTTGAGTTTTCTGAACATGTAATGATACATATAAGAAAATGAGACTAGGATCCAGACATATGGAAATTAATCTTAATTTTCTCTTCCTTACAGGCATCGCTTTCACAGATTTACCGGTAAGATAAGTGCATTTTCAAGCAGCTTTCCTTTGTATTATAAACAGATATTTCAAATGTAACTTGCATTTACTTTATGCTTCTTTGAAATACAGTGATAATCTTCTTAACCAATTAGATACCAGATATTTCTCATCGTTTCAGTGGTGATTTGTTAATTGTAGCAAAAAGATTTTTGTTTTTATACAGGGCAGGGGGGGTTCCTTTCCAGGTTTTTAACAGACAGTTCTAATGGATGTTTAGCAGAAAATAACACATACAAGTAGTTTTTACGTACCATGTTTGACATGTGCAGGCCTTGCCTACGAAGTCAGAGCGGTGTTGCACACCGACACGGTGTGTGTACAGCTCTGGATCACATGCAGAAGGGCTGGCTGCTTGGTCACCGTAACTCATGCTGATGCCTGATTTTCAGATTCTTTCTCTATACTGTTCACTCCACAAGACTAAGCATATCAAAATACTTTTTTAAAGGAAGTTGCAGATATTTGAAGTTTTCTAGCTTTTCAGTCAATTAAATTGTACTTTCCTTAAAATGGCTATAAATGTGTTGCCTATGCTACTGGTTCAGGCACAATACTGCATTTACTTTGTTTTTCTCTCATCTGCTTTCGTTTCATCTGCTGTGTGTGATGCACTTCCATCTGGCCAGCTACTCAGTTTGCTGTGGCCTTGGGAGGCAAGGGCAGATATTAAGGAAGAACGAAGTCAGTAACCTAGGGCACCTCTCAGCCCCGACACAGGGTTGGTGCTTTGTGTTAGGAACCCAGTGCCACTGTCCCGCATCTGTGGGATGCCAGCAGAGCTCCTTGACAGCAAATGGCACCAGCACAGGAAAACTGACACTGTAATCTGAAGTTTGAAGCTGGACCCCTCCTCATTAGAATCAATTGAGACTTGCACTTTGTTGATTAATCTAGACTAGATTACACCATGAGCAAGGTTTATTAAAAACAAAAACCAAAAAACCCTAAAAACAGAAAGAAAAGGAGGGGGTGTGGTGTGGAAATGGGGGCAAGATCGGCTTGGGAGTGGTTTTAACAACCAGAATATTTCAATTTAATTTCACTGGGTTCACTGAGCTTCAGTGTTCCTACTGACCTGCATGTTGATAACGTCTTACTGATAGCTTTGTTTCATCTGGCATATAGTTCTGTAGGTAGCGTACCATTGTTCTGTACTGCCATTGATAGCAGTGTAAATATCATGTAACTATATTTATAAACAGAAAAAAAACCCAGCAACAAACCCCCCCCCCCCCAAACCCCCACCTAATTACACTGCCGTTGCTGAGATGCTGATTGCATTTAAGAGAGTTACTTTAATCCCAATAGGCAGGTTTTACTTTTCTCATATTTGGCATATTTCAAATTTGCATGGAGACCTAATCTCTAAGCAGATAGTAAAACTGAGACAACAATAAATGCTTTAAAGTCTTTTTCTAGATACAAGTCCAGGAATTCACAAGAACTTCAATGCACTGTTACAGTTCCTTTTAGGCGCTACACTTGGACTTTGAGGCTAATGAGTTCTCTATCCTGTCAGTTCTTACCACTAAAATTCAGCGATGTTTTAAGTATTTCACCCCAAAAGGAAAATGGCCCACTTTGTAAGTTTAATTTTTGTTCTCTTTTTAAAAGAAACTTTAATCCTGGTCTTTAAAAATCATTAAAAAATTGGTATTTAATACTTTGTAAAATTGAAACCGAGTTATAAAGTTCAGCACAGTTTAAAAAGTGCATTTTCTGACTAGAAAGAGGATGATCAGTAAGGCTTTCTTATTACAAAATAAAAACATTATGACCACTGGGAATAAAATTAACCAATCATTGTATTGCTGGATTGGTAGAACTTGCTTTAACTACTGAACAGATGATCCAGAGGTATTTGCTTCTTCACACTACTAGTAGCAGTGGGGATATTATTACAGAGATTTAAAAAAAGAAAAAGAAAAAAAAAAACCTGGGAAATTTAGAATACGAGGAAAAAAACTAATTAAAAAATTTCTTGCAGCCAAACTTGTACCCTACAGTAGGGCTTCAAACACCAGGAGAGGTGGTGGATGCTAATTTTGGACAACACCCATTTGTGTTTGATATTGAAGACTATATGCGAGAATGGAGAACCAAAATTCAAGCACAGATTGACAGATTTCCCATAGGAGATCGGGAAGGAGAGTGGCAAACAATGATTCAGAAGTAAGGCTTTGAATATTATTCATTAAAAAAACCCAAGCCAAAACAAACAGTTTAATAATTGCATGATTTCAGAGATCTTTAACACGTTCGACCTGTTGTGCTAAAAGATACAGATGGTATTAAAACTTAGTACGAATAGATTTGTTACAATATCAGGCTTGGCAAATGTGTATAACATTGAGCATGGGTAGTTGTTTGGGGCAGAGCTACGTACGGCATTAGTAACTGACAGTATATAATGATAAGTGTAAGCCTTCCATTTTGATTTGACTGGGAAATTCAGAAAAATTGCCATGGTTGTAACGGGCAGTTGTAATACTCTGAGCTTTGGAAATTTCCCTTTGTGTTCTCAGCCTTCAGCGTACCAGGTTAAGTTGTGGCTCATTTGTGTCTCACTTGGAAATACAGTGGTAGTGGCTTTGCAATTTTTATTTCTTCAGTGAAAACAAAAACTTAAGTGTGGAGAAATTTCACTTCAGTGTATGTAATGAGCAAAAAAAGAAACTTAATTACAAGGTAATGTTTTAATTGAGCCTGCCTTTGGGTGATGAATCATTTGTTTGAAAATTCATCATAAGAAAATGATGTGTTGGTTATTGTATTTACTTTTTTTTGCACAGTGTTTTGAAGAAGATACTGGCTCTTTACTGAATTACTTGTGTAGAAATTTCTGAATTTCAAGTAGAATACTTTAACTCAGTTACTTTTTTTTTTTCAGAAAAGGGTTTTTACATTCAAGCAGTTCTTGGTTTCTTACCTGTTTTTAATGAGTGTTTCTGGGTTTTTTGTTTTATTTTTAGAATGGTATCATCTTACTTAGTTCACCATGGATACTGTGCAACAGCAGAGGCATTCGCCAGATCCACAGACCAGACTGTGCTAGAAGAATTAGCTTCCATTAAAAATAGACAAAGTAAGGCTGGAAAGCACGTTACATCCTTCCCCCCTCCCCTTAAATAAATACGACACAAAACTTTCTCTTAAGCATCCCTGTAGCACTACTCCCTAGTACAGTTCCCTGCTGTCTGTGCGTAAAGCGTAAAGTTACACACAGGAACAGCAGGTTAAGATGAACTTCCTCGCTAACGTGTTGGAACTTGTTTGACTAGCAGAATGTGGTTGAATTACCTGTTGTCTTCCTCCTGAATGGAAAATTGTGATCTGTCTTAAACAAATGCGTGTAATGTCTCTAAATGGGTGTTTGTGAGAGCTAATGGTCAGTCACAAACAGGAAGATAAAACTTGGTCTTGACAAACATTTAGACTTTAAACTGAAAAAGTTTAGAGGATGCTTTGTAAGTTAAATCCAGTTTGAGTTTTCCTGCTTACAGATGTGAGGGGGAAGAGGAGAAGGAGGACTAACAGCAGTTCAGTTCTAACTTGCTGTGGCAGTGCTGTTTGGCAGCCTGATTAAACAGAGCCTTCCCCATTCATTTAAATCCCTGCTGTGTGAACACAAGCATTTGTGTGGCTGTGTGACACACCACATGGGGAACTGCTCTGCTTGAAAAATAACCCACCCTTTGGGCTGTTTTTCATTTAGTGGATAGAGCCGTGAGGCTGGTTACCACTTGTGCCAGGTTACAGCAACAGAAGCATCGTCTAAAGCAGGGACTCTTGTGGAAAGGTTTAGTCAGCTCTAACCTGACTGGAAGTATGTGTTGTAGGTGAGATGTCAAAATGAAACCTGCGGGAGTGGGATGCAACTTGGTTGTTCTTGGGTGATGATAGGTTGGTATATGTTTATTTATAAAGGTGGAAAATGAGGAGTGAATCTCAGAAGATGGTCTGCAATCTTAATCTGCTTCTAAATGTGCAGTCTGAGTACGAAGTAGTTGTATGCTGGCCATAAATAAAAATATTGAGTACTCATTTAGATATGTGTAGGTGGAGTGCAGTTCCTAAATTCTTCTGTTGAACATTTTAAGGAAGCATGTACACTACTTTTTTTCTAAGAGGAAAAAGCCTTGTTGATGGTTGCAGTGTCTTTTAATTGTTAATTTATGTGTATTAATCCATAAGCTGTCCATTTAACTGATGTCTCTTTTGGTGAACAGAAATTCAGAAATTGGTTTTAGCAGGATGAATGGAGAACCCTTTGCAACAACGTAACAGCTGTATCCAAGTTTACTAGAAAAAAATCCTAATCTCTTATTTGTTTTTTGGTGAACAGGAATTCAGAAATTGGTTTTAGCAGGAAGAATGGGAGAAGCCATTGAAACAACACAACAGTTGTATCCAAGTTTACTAGAAAGAAATCCTAATCTCTTATTTGCATTAAAGTGAGTCTTCAAATTATACAGATGTGTGTTTATAGATGGCACAGTACCTTCTGAGACAAGACAGTTGCTCATTTAAAGCTTTCACAGAAATTTAAACAAAGTTAAACAGCGTTTTTTAGAAAATGTGTATAGTTCACTTTTTTATGCTGTATTATTTGCTGCGTGTTTAACTAGGTTTTGTCATCAAGGTCCTGTTTTGCAGCATAATTCACATCCCACTGTAGACTTATTCTCTAGAACTAAGTTTTTTGTCATTTTTAAATGCATTTTAATCAGTTTGGGTGTCAAGTAAAACTTAAAATGTGAACTGATAGAGTATCGCATTCAAGAAGGTTAAAAGTCCACTGGACATAAGTTGGGCTGTTCCTTCACACGGGTGACTGACTTTAAAGAACAGTTTATATGAGCTGTTCCACTCTGTGTCACTTTACTAGAAACCTCTGGCTAGTACTGTGGAAATTCCGTAATCCCAAAGAGTTCTCTTGGCTTCCCAGACACACAATAGTCACCTTCATTCTGGCATTTTTACTTGCCAGCCGCACTGATCCTCCCGAATTTTGTACCATGTTTTAGTGTTTGAATGAGGAAAAAAATAATCTGTTATCTCCTCTAAGAACAAAGCAGTTCAGTTTTTCCGTGCAGTTAAGTAACTGGGAATGTGTTTGAAGTCTGTCACGCTCAAGTGCTGAACAGAGTTCATGTGATAGTACTGCAGACTTATCACAGAAATCACAAAACGCAAACATTTTGATGAAAGGCTTCACTTGATAATGTCAACTGTATGTTACCTTTTTCTCAATCCGTCTGTCCAAATTTTGCCTGTTCCATTGAGGCTATCCATGCCTAAAACATAAAGCAGTAGTTCCTTAAAGTCCATAGTAAAATCTGCTGACCTAAAATAAATTTGACAAAGAGCAACAGCCTCTAAAGGGAAGGTTTGTATATGAGCTTGCTTTGCAAAGTGTTTTCTAGTGCAGATATTTAATGTTCAGAGTTACCTTTTAATGCTTGCTGTTCCAGACAGTCAAACTATCCTCTCATTTACTTTAAGAGAAATGACAGACATGACAGCATAGCGACATATGCTCCTCAAGAAATAACCTTGCCCCTGCCAATAGAACTAAACAGTTAAAACAAGAAAATGTAGTTTAGCTCTCTAAACTTTGAGGACTTATTGACAAGGTCTGTCCTTGAAGGATAATATTCCTGTTCTCCTCCCTCACAAATTTTGTAATTGTGTATTTTTGGCTAAATTCTCTAAACGTTATTGATGATTGGTTTACTGACATCCAGCACTTTATTGAGTCAGACTTTTTGTATATTTAACACTAAAATGAAACCATCGTTATCATTGGTAAATTGAAATGTGTGAATTGTTTTATTAGCTTAACTTTTTTTGCCTTTTGTTTAGGGTGCGCCAGTTTATAGAGATGGTGAACGGTACCGACAGTGAAGTGCGGTGTTTGGGAGGCCACAGTCCAAAATCTCAAGATAGTTACCCTGTTAGCCCACGATCATTCAGTAGTCCTAGCATGAGTCCCAGCCATGGAATGAATATCCACAGTTTGGCAACAGGCAAAGGCAGCGGCACGCATTTTTCTGGTAAGTTGATGCAGAGGATATACCACATACATTTGGATATAGCACAGCATGTAGAGTTTGTTGGGTTTATTTTTCTTTTATCAGAAGAAGATACAAATACTTGTGGACTTTACAGTTTGTTTTACTTAAGAGTTGATACTCAGTGCTTTGTATAAAAGCATAGTTTTAATGATTAAAATGTGTGATTTTCAGTCACTGGAGAAATGAAAAAAAAAAGTATAAATAGAATCAAATCTCTCTTGCATGTGCTCTTGGTTTTACTAAGGGTTTGCACAGTAGGTTGCTGCAGATTTCTAAGAAACGGTTCTGGGAGATGGGAGGTTCTGACGCAAATTTCTGATGTCCTTTCAGTGGTAATTTATGGCTTGGGGAAGGTGGTTTAAACCCAGTAAGTGGTGTATAGGATAGATTTCCTGTGGTGGTGATGGAATAGTAGGAACAGCTGCTCCTGTGAAGGAAGTACCAGAACAGAGGTGGTGGAGTAAGGTAAAAGACTTTCTGCTGGCTGCTAAATTTCCATCTGTGCAGCTGAAACAGTTCTGGGAGTGTCTAGGTGGTGGTAAAGCTTCAGTGGGAAGCCACGTGTGTTCAGAGCTGCCCCGTGCCCCCCCGTGCCCCTGCAGAGAAGTTGGGCATGTTAAAATGGTATGTGAATGAACCCAAGGCTCTTAGGTAGCGGAGGCCATCAGCTTTCACTTCTGTTTCATTCTTAAATCCAGAATGGAGCTGACTGGGGCCTTTTTTGTTGTTGTTTTTGTTTTTTTCCTGTCGGTGGGATTGAGTAGGAAGCCAGTGTAGCAGGACCACCAAAATACCTGCTGCCTTTGGAAAGGCAGTGGCTTTGCTTTTTCCACCAGTGTCAAGGCTGTGCTGCCATGTGTGAGTGGAGGGCAGCTCAGATTTTCTGTTTGCTTTTCAAGTGGTTATTGGGGTGTATTGTAGAAAGCACCTCACACTTCCTAATTTTGAAAATAGAGGCACCACTTACTGAGTTGATGAATCTATTGTTAGTATTGAGGTTCGGGATTTCCTGAATGGCAGCAGCTTCTTTTGTTTATAAGCCCTTCCTGTGACCTGTTTCTGTATTAGAAAATACTGGGGAGCTCCTGCTTTTGGGCTTGATAGAACTGGCAATTATGTGTTTGCTTCAAATAGTAGTTTCTTGATTATGTTTTAGAAGGGTCAGAAGAGATTTTAGCCATACATCATAATTTCACAGCATGGTGTAATTTTATTTAGCAAAGCACAGTATTAACAATTAAAATAATTATATGGGCAAGGAGAGGGGTTGCATTTAAGTGTAGCACTATGTAAAGTATTTTCAGCACAGAATTTTAGTGCATGTTTATCAAGAGAATTGCGTGATTAGGAATTAGTGAGATGCATGTTTGCTTTCATTCCTGGTGGTGACAGTGGCCTAGAAAGATTTTTAGATCTTTCAGAAAGAAATGTATCAGTTGTAAAAAATGCATTCTGTGTTGATGCAGTTGTACTTTCACACTGGTAAACCAGAAAACGGCAAAACCTTCTCATGTACGTGCTAGCACTCGTTAGTAACACCGAACCTCTGCACTCTGGAAGCCTTAAAGGTTCAAATACGTGAACCACGGAGGCAAAGTATTTGGGTTTATTTGTTTGGCAAGTCTCATGTTTGTTGACCAGGAACAAATAAGCTGTACTTACTTCATCTCTCTACGTCAGTACTTACAAGTAAGTTGGTAGATGATCACAATTATTACAACTTTCTTTCAGGGTTTGAAAGTAGTTGCAGTAACGGAGTAATATCAAATAAAGCGCATCAATCTTACTGTCACAGTAAACACACGACCACCAGCTTGAATGTACCAGAGCTCAACAACATAAATGTATCAAGAACACAGCAGGTTAACAGCTACTCCAGGTGAGTAAACTTCAGATGCTTCTAACTTTACATTAAGGCCTGTCTTGTCCATGTGCTTGTATTGCAGAGAAGAGTTTCTAGTGGAATTTGACGTGACTTTTTTTCAAGGATGGTTAAAATGTTTAGTGTAAGGGCCCAACAGCTTGTCATCACTTGTGCTTTGGTTTTATTTTAACTTCCCAAGCTCAATAGACTGTTTTCTCCTCTTTGCTTAAAGAACTGCAAGGGACGGAGATGAATTAATTTGCTTAAAGCTAGTTATGGTCCGTTTTGAAGTTGTATAGTGAACATTAATGAGCTCTCTGGCACCTGGAATTTTAATTTGAGCCACTGACACGGATTTAAGCACGTTGCATGTAGGTAGTGAAAAGCATCTGGAAAACTGTCCATTTGTGGCAGTATCTGCAGAGTGAGCACAATGGAGATGTGTATGAAATATGGACCCCCTTCCACTGCACAGACGAGAATTGTTTGCCTACTCGAGTCACTGTCACTTGTGCAAACACATTGAATTCAGGGAATGAACGTAGATGTGTTAACTGGGGTTAATATGGTTCTTCATAACTAGTAAATATTAAGCTGTGGGTTGCACAGATGCAGCAGAACCTAATGTGACGTGTGATGAAATGCAACAGTACTCGGCTGCGTTGTCCGAGATGGATTGGCAAAATCACTAACTAGGATGTTACGATGTGGTGATAACAAAATGTATTTCAGTTGGATGGTGATGACTGGGGACAAAAACTAAGAGTAATGATTTACACTTGAACTTCATGATTTGCATTTGCGTCAGCAGTTGCCTTTGCTAAAAAACCTGGCAGTGTCCAGGCAACTCAGAGACTTTTCACAGGAGGACGACAGTTCCTTGTCTGCAGTGTTGCCCAGCCTGAGAGGCCTTTTGGTTTCCTTCCTCAAAGGGAGCTCAGTATTTTTTCCTTGCTTGGAAGCAAAGTACTAAACTTGCAAATTGAGCTTTTTTTGGTCTCGAGAGAAGATTTAGGTGGTCATTCCCAATGACAAAACAGAACAGCCTAGGATGGAACTGCCAGCACGGCTCAGATCCCAAAGCCATGCTGTGACCTGCTGCGAGCAAAGCATGGTGAGGAGTTGGAGCTCTGAATTTGCCTCTCAGTAGCTCTTCTGTGTCACGGTTTACTCAGCATTTGCTTTGGGGTTTTCCTCCCCCCCCCCCCCCCCTCCCCCCCCCCCCCCCCCCCTTCGATTCCTCTAGACCCAAACGCGAAAGCGCCGCTTCGTTGCCCGCG
>JAAGNO010000029.1:0-37270 GCA_033439905.1 Ceryle rudis
CAAGACAGTAATAAACTTTCAAATGAAGACATGCTGAAATTATTAGCAGATTTCAGGAAGTAAGTCTAATTTCCCTGCTTGTCCAAAAAATGTTACAAAAGCCCTAAAACTGTGCAACAGTTAGAAAAAAGAGACAACAACCCAAAGAAGGAAGGAGCCACTCGATACAGCCCCCTCCACCACACCCTGTTGACTTGCATGCAGAAAGGACATTCAGCCAAGGGATCAGGAGGTGGTGGGTGGCCTTTGGGAGATAGAGATCAGACGGGCCACCAGCACCTCCTCTGATGTTCCCACAGCCTGATCACATCTGGGTTTCCCTGTCTGGTATGGATGGGTTGGGACCTGCACCTTTCAAGATGGATAACGACAAGGTCTCTACCCTGCTAGCAGGAGGATGGTTGGTGCATCAAGAGAGTGGTATACACCATGAGATGCATCCTGCAGTGGGGAAGAAGAGTTAGCTCAGCTTATGGGATGGTCAGAGGAGATAGTTATGGAATCTTCTGCTGACAGACACCTCTTGGTCCATGGGTCTATGTGGCTGCCCTCTCAAACACAGCACTGCTGATTGCTGGTCCTCCACAGCAATCCTGCCATGGGCTGAAGAGCAGACCATGTGCTCAAAGCAGGAGCAGATGGCTACTGCTGCATGCTCCAACCTCTGGGGCTCCATGAGGGCATCAACATATGGAGGGGAAAGGGAGGGGAGGTAGATTTGAGGTCAGATGAAGGTTCAGTGACTGGCAGAGGGTGCATTTACTTGGGGTGGGAGTGAAAGACAACTCTCCTGACTGTGCCTGGCTGGGGTAAGGAGTGGAGCGCCTGCTTCTCCAGCAAACAACAGAGGCTCAAGAGTGGACGCTTCTTCTTCCAGAGTGGATGCATCAGCAAGACCTGAGAAATGCCAATGTTGCAGCTGGACCCTGGCATCCAGGAAGGGAAAACAGACAATTCCCAAGCCCACCCATGGAGCTGAGAGCCTGATACCACCACAGCAAGTGATTCCACTTGCATATCCTCTGTGGTGAGAAGTGGAAGAGATGATCAGTTTGGAGGACTTCTGAGTTTGCCTTGACCCAGGTGGCTAGGTGACCAGGTGAGTTCGGCTCTGTCTGTACTAGGAAATGAAATGTGCTGCAGCCTGACCTCCAACCTTGAGGCCGATGGGGACAAGAGGTCCATGGTGGCAAACTCCATCCCAACCAGGTGGCCTTGTCCATATTGCTTATTGGGAACACATTCCAGACCTTGTCATCCCCAGAACCATAGTGGGGTGATGCCAGTTAGCATGTGCCAGGGACAGCGCCAACAGTTTAGAAGTACAGATGTAACAGCAGCATCCCTGGCTCTGTGAGCCAAATAAGGATGGTAGTAGTTGATGATTACTTTTTTCATTTTCCTGCAAATTTAGGAGGAACCAGGAAATGTGAAGGAAGACAGAGACAGAAGCTGTTCAGCATGGCCACTGAAAGGGCAATGGTACATCAGTGCTTGCTCAGAGATGCTCTGCAGCTACAGGAACCTGCTCTGGAGAAGCAGGGCAAGGTGAGGAAGAGAAACCAGGCAGAACAGACCCCTAAAGTGCAGGTGCTTAATGATGCCAGCATTGGCAGGTTGGGAGGTTGGGTCTTCCTTGGTCAGGCTTCAGCTTGACTGGAAGACTAGAAGGAGTTGAAACCCCAGACTTGGCTTCTCTTGGAAAGGATCAAGAGCATTTAGGTGTTGCAAGGACATCCAGCTGCCTCCAGAGAAAACTGTCCCTGGATCGATGATCACAGGGCAACATCAAGGAGGAGAAACCACCTCCAAGAAGACACCTCAAAGCCTTCCCGTAAACCAAAGATGTTCCTCCCTATCAGTGACTGCTCAAAGTGGGGTCTCAATGAAAAGAGATTTTTATCTACCCCATCATCTCATCTGTCATCCCTGGCAAACCCCACTACATCTCCTGTCCCAGTCCTTTCTCCGGTAGGGGCTGCTGGAGCAGCTTCACGCTCATAGCCCCCCTGAGGTCCACAGCTATCAGCAGCTCCCAAACCAGGCTGAAATGGTGTCTGGCCTACAGCCCCTATTCAGAGCCCTGCTGTGACCGCCTCCATCTCATACTGATGTCCAAAATCACTCCTGACACCTGGATATGCTGGGCATCAGGAGGTGGATGAGACACTTCACCATGTCTGGCTTCAGAGCCAGTTCTGGAAAGGGAAAGAGAGAACTGTGAAAGAGCTGAGTCCTTCCTTTAAAAATTAAAAAAACTTCAGTACTATGTGACTATGGGAAATAAAACAGATCTGTAAAAACACCCAAACTCTACGTTAAAAAGATAATCCTCTCCCTTCATGGATTTCCCTGCTTTGGGGGCCTCTCTTGTGAGCCAAGGCAGCTCCACAGTCAAACAGCACAAGTCCACCAAGGGCATAGGGATGCACATTTGCACCCAAGGAGCACTTGTGTGATTTACCCCCATAAAGGCATCTCCTACCCACATCTCCAGCAACCATCACACTGCCGGCACAGCAAGACACATCAAAACACCTCTCAGGGCCTGTTCACGCCCCAGCAGTTCGGATTTCTTCCCCTCCATCCCATGGGAAAATATTTTTGTAGTCCACAAGGACGCAGCTGCATTTTGTATGGCAGCTGTCCCTGCCTTGACAGAGAGCAAAGCATTCAAAACCACAGAGAAGGCAAAATACACGCTCAGAATTTACATGGAGGAAATATTTCCTCCTTTTTTTTTTTTTTTTTTTTTTTTTTTTTGTAATATCCAAAACAAGCTTCTTGTTGTTGTTGTTCATTTCTTTGTTTTTTCAACACACGCACCATCTAGAAAGTTAAACGCCATGCAGATGAAGAGAGTGCAGCGAGAAAGTCCCCTGGGGCAGCAGCACTACAGGAGTCTCATGTCAACAAGCAAAGAAGTTCCACTTGGAAAAAAGAGAACAGGAAAAGGAAGAATTGCTGGAAAAATACCCACCCTTGGACCTCTACCTGATGGCAAAGAGGTGAGATCAAAAGTCACCTTCCTGGACATGTAATCTGTCACAAAAGCCACATCCCAGTGGCTCCCAAAGAGCCACTGCCCGAGTTTGCTCTGCAGAAAGACCTGTGGGGTGTGGCAAGGTGCCCTGGGGATGCGGGTGCCCTGGAGGTGGGTGCCCCAGGGAGGTGGGTGTTTTTGCCTGCCCAGTGCTGTGGAATGGGATGGGATGAGCCATTATGGCGTGGGGTGGAGGCTGGCAGCCATGGGACCCCTGGTAGAAGCATTGTGGCAGTGCAACTCCTCTCCAGATGTAAATGCAACAATACACAGCAACCCCCGAAAATCCTCCCACCCTCCCCACCCTGAACAGTTGAATGTTTCTAGTTATTACATAAAGATCCATTTCAGCAAATACTCAAAATCAAGTTACGAAATACACGGTAGGTTGTTTTCTTTCCCCTATAAAAAGGCATGCACTCAAAGTAGAAGACAGCTAAAGGCTTGTTTGTTTTCTTCAAAGCATGATCAGATTCTGCAGAGTTTTGTTACTTTATAAAGCTTGCATCCCTTGTCGTCGCTGGAAGGAGTCAGCTGGGTGATGGAGGCCTGCAACCCAAACTGGGAGCCAGCTTGGCTGCCCCTGCCCCAGCCTGGGGGAGCGCTGGGTGCTGCATGTGAGGGGCAGGGGTGGGTTCTCGGCAGGGCTGGGTGCTGGGATAAAGGATCCTGGCTTGGTGCTGGGTGGGGAGGAAGGTATGGGAATGATGCTCCCACCATGGCATAGCTGGGAGAGCCCCAGCTCCCAGCTCTGCTGATGTGGCACCGGGAAGCAGTTGCCTTTCTCCTCCTCTCTTCTCCCAGCTTCACCAGTCCCTGCTCCAAAGGGAGAAGGGAGGAAGGAGGGAGAACATCCTTCTTGGCACAGCAGATGCCCAGAGCCAGGGCGCAAACTACTCACTCTCCTGGGGAAGAGACAGCCTATGCAGCTGGGAAGGGAAAATAAACAGATAACCTTTACTCACCCTGACAAACACTGCCCTCCTTGATCAGGAGCACATGGAACATGGACTTTGCAAATGGTTTAAACAATGGTTCCCTGGCCAGGACTGCTGGGAAGCAGGAGTTTGGATCAGGAGCAGGCAGGAGCCGCAATGACAGATGGGGACCTTGATAGCAGCAAAGCAATATCCACCAGTGTGCAGAGAGTGCGGCACAGAGCAGCTCAAAACTGTCCCCCTGCCCTCTTCCTCGGAAGGCTCCCAGCAGAGGTAGGGATGGAGGCAGATGATGAGTCCAAGCCCAATTCAGAAGATGTGACAGTTAGTGGGGGGTCCCGCCAATGCCATGCAGCTGAGGAGGGAGGCCTTTACACCGGCACATGTCATCTCAGTGGCCCGATGCTCAGGTTTAGGTACATGGTTTCTCTTTTCTTGGTTCATGCAGAGGAAAGGGGCCCAGCGCCATGGCCCTAGTGGAGTGAGGGGATTTGATGGGATGCTTGCGCAGCACCAGGGGGCCATTGTGTGTGTGCAGTGAGAAGCGAGGGGTTATTCCAGCGGGAACCAAGCAGCAGAGCCAACAGCCAAAGTCCCGTAGGTGAAGATGTTGGAGGAGGTGTCCCCTTGGTAGGCAGTCAGTGACAAACCCGACATGGGCAGGACCGCACTTCAGCTGCAAAACACAAACCGGTCAGAGGGGGTGTTTTCTTCGACCATCTCTTTGGCAGAGCATCCCTCTCCATCACCCTCTCACAACTATTGGCCATCTCCTCCCCACCATGGGTCCTTGAGGCAGGATCCCAGCTGCTTTGAAGCCCACACTGTACCCTCCCTGCCTGCCATGCCCTGTCCCTGGAGCCTCACAGGGCTTACTGCGGTAGGACGGAGGGTGCGCCAGATCTGTGGAAGTGGACGATTTGCCATTTGCCATCCCGGCGGTGCCAGATGCGGGTCTCCTCAGACTGGGCAGTGCGGGGAATCCCTCCCGCGTCCACGTACTGCGTGATGCGGATGTAGGCGATGCAGGCAGACTCATCTCCCATCAGGTGGATGTGGGGGTTCAGGATCGTTGTGTGCACAGGCTTGCTGTTCCGGGACCACACTGGCAGACAAGTACAAGTGGCTTTAAGCAGGGGAAGGAGTTTAGGTAGCTCATGACCAGGGTGGCAGCAATGCAGGAAGGGGAGATGCTTGGGTGAAGTTCTCTGCTTAGAGGGGCCGAGTAAATGCTTCACGGCTGGGTTCTGGATGGGTCCACCTAGACAGCAGCTAACTAAACAACTCTGCATACAGCCTGGCCACAGTTGACCTAAGAGGCTTTATTCACCTCCTGCTGGGATATTCCAGATCAGCCAGAGATGCTTCCAAAGCCATCCTTACCCTTCTCTCTCTAGCAAGCTGATGGAGGTCAAGAAACAGCCAGGGCCATGGGAAGTGAGAAAGGTCACTTGGGAGGCAAGGGGGCTGCTTACGGTTTTCAAAGTAGAATCGGTGGAAATCCAGGCCTTCCACGAGGTTGCCCAGAGCCTCAGGCTCGAAAGCAGTCATCCCAGGGTCACACATCTTCCTGGGGAGGCAGGAAGGGGAGAAAAAAGGGAGAAGTTATCTCACTGCTTCTGGCATGAGAGCCTGCAAAACCCAAACAGCTCATGCGGGATGACTTTCTCAGCATGAGATTGAGGAGCCTCTGCACCAGCAAGTAATTCAAGCAGCAATCTGACACATGAAGCCCACTCCACTTCACCCCTAGCCCACTGACTGCAGCCAGGACCCCAGTGAAGGAGGGTGAATTCTCCACCAGTCACCATCTCCGATTAAAACTCAAAACACTGTCATCTTCTTTGCAAGAAAGAAAAACAGCAGGGGAAAACTCATATTTTTCTGCTTTGTATCAAAATATCCCTGCTGTGATTCTCTGAGACGGGGATGAAGACCTGCATTTGCTCAGACATTGCTAATTAAATAGGCTTAGGACACAGAAGTAGTGTACTCTTAAGAGCATCAGCTCAGAGAGTAGAAAGCAGCTACACTTCAAAGCAGCCTGCAGCAATCTGAATATAATGGAAACCATGGATGCAATGTTCCATCTTCTGCCATAAATCACGTTTACAGTTATTCATCATTCTGCAAACCAGAAAAAGGGCTCATCCATGACAAAAGGGCTCATCAGGGAGATATGGTAAGCTTAGCATAACAGAAACATCAGGTTTGGAAACTGATGTCCCCTGTCTCTCTTGGATGGTCTCTATGCACCACCACTGTGTTAACCTGTTCACCCTGCCCTGGACAGCAGTAAAACCTTCCAGGTTGACATGTCACAGTGAGAGCACCCACTTCAGGAGGCTGAGCCCCCACCCTGGCCCAAACCCACACTGGCTACACTCACGTGTAGGACTCAAAGTCACCGTTGCTTATTGCTTCGATCAGCTGCTCTGTGACTTTAATGATTTCTTGTTTCCGTACTGTTGGTTTAAAGAGAAAAAAGAAAATAAAAGGAGAAAACAAACCAGAAGTGCTGGTGTTGCAATATTAGAAACAGACCACAGGGTGTTGGGGGACACTGGAAACAGTCCAGGGGAAAAACAGGAGAGTGAGTTGGGAGAGAGATGTGAGGAAGGGCTCTTTATTCAAGAGGAAAGACCTCTGAAGTCAAGGCAAAACTGAAAACCCCTGTATTTTCCTAAAGAGCAAAAGGGTTAATCATCAAGTGGTGAGCTGCCTTCAGCCCAAAAGTCGGCACAGGCTGGTCCTGGCTGCAAGCCTCACAAGCTGGGACCTTCTACCCTGTGAACTGACAACAGAAGCCAGCCAGGGCGAGCTGGACCAAGAATGCTCTCACCTCCCTCTGAGATGGGAGGAGAGGGTCTCAGCTGAGAGGAGGACAGGTGGGTGATGTGGGCAGCCACCCTGGGGAGGGACCCCACGAAGGGCATGTCACCTGTGTTCATCTGGGAAGGGACTGGGCTGCCAGAGCAGGTTTGGCTCCCCTGGGATGCAGGAGCTGTCAGAGGTAATCCTGGGCTTGTTAATGAGGCTCTGTTTCAAATGCAAATTGGCATCATGCTTGACTGATTGTTTTTTTTTTTTTTTTTTTTTTTGTATCGTGGCTAATGAAAGGGGAGGGAGAATGTTCCTGAGAGCTGTTCAGAAAGGAGGAGGGGGACCCCCATCCCTTCTCCAGCACTGCCTGCCTCCATGTCCACTCCCGGGGAGCCCTTCACCATTAATTCTCACATCAGGCCAAAGTCCACTGAGATCACTTCATTAAGAGACTTTACAAATTAGCACAGATAAAATATTCCCTGGGTTATTCTTAGAAAGCTGTCTCTGGCAGGAGGGTGGGCAGGAGGAAGGGATTTCCCCTGGAGGCTTTCCCCAAAGGGCTATTTATTCTGGAGGATTGGGCAGCTGGGTTGCTATCCCTGCAGATTTCTGCCATCTCCACCCCTGCTTTTAGGGAACATCACTGGTTTTGGGACCTTCCTTTCCTTGCCAGCAGTGCCCCAGCTGCTCATGGCAACCACCCAGCAGCAAAACCACCTAAGGAGTTAAAGCACCTTCTGAAGGGCCCCGAGGCAGCTCCTGGTGGTGGGTTTCACCACAAACAATATCTCATTAGGGGTGGCCAGACTAACAACCCCGGGGCACTCCTCCAAAACAGCCTGCCCATCTCTCCCAGTGCCCCTGATGGTACCTTTGGTGTCTTCATCCTCGATGGTGGTATTGGTGCTCTCTGATGATTCCTGAGCAAAGAACAGAAAGGAAAGATGGGACGGTGAGAGGGGTCTTCACCCCACGCTGGATGGAGCCTGTGTGTATGACAGCCCCCCGAGTCCGACCCCACAGCGCTTGATTGTGCCAGTGGACAGAAACCAAGGAAAACACCAGCAGGTCCAACCCGTCCTCAACCACAGCTCTAGGGCAGCACTGGCACAGCCCTCCCTGACCTCCACTCCTTGTAGCCAAGGGCACAAGAGCTGGGCTGTGGATGAGCTTGTAGGAACGGCGCTGCCTTCCCTACCGACACCTGTGGGGACAGAGACGGGGGCAGGTCCAGGGGGGATTTGGTGGGTTCCTAGAAGCATTGCCAGAGGGGCAGGGATAGGGGCTGTGCAGGGGTGGAAGACACCATGTTGACTGTACGATAAAGAGAGAGATGTACAAATTAAACAGCGAGGAGGAGCTGGGATGAGAAAGAGGGGACTGTGCAGGAGTGAGAGAGACCACACTGACCGCAGAGTAGGGAGAGAAATGTACAATAAAACAGAGTGCTTCCAAGACCCACATGGACCACTGAAGGTTGAGACAAAGCTCTTTCAAGAAACAGCTGAGCACTACACAGATTTGGGGGGAAGGGGGGTACTGACCCCCCGTCTCTCTGCAGGAGCCCCATCAAGGCGACTCTGCTAGCGGAGCTAGAGCAACGGCTCTGCTAGCTCTTCCCAGCAGAGCCTTGCTGATGTATTACCCATAATACCCCGATGTAGGTTGGCAAGGTGTCCCATGACCATACAGTCCCCGCAGAGGCATGGAAGGTGTTTCTCCAAGGCTCCTTGGACCGATGCAGCCTGCAGACCTGAGTCAGGAGAACTGGGAGAAACGGCATGAGAACCCATCAGCAAGAACCAGGGCTGGCTTCCCACCAGCTGGTGGCCAGCAAGTGCCTGCACCAACCCTGTTAATGGGGTTTGTGGGTGATACGGCTTTGAGGATGTTCCCTCCAACCCCGGTGTCCCTTCTTCCCTACCCCGAGGTAACTTCCAAAAACAGGGGAAGCTGGAACATGTGGAGAGGCCCAGCAATATCGGCATTGAGGAAGACGAAGGACACTCACCATTAACTGAACGCTGGAACTGGACTTTCTTTTCTGGAAAAACAAGGAGAAGAGATGGAACAGGAAAAGACACAGAGTGAGAAAGGCAGAGAGCGGCATGTGTGAGGCAGTAGCTCCTGAGCCACCCTTTGTGGTCCTCGTGGAGGGGCAAATGAAAAGGTGCAAGGGGGGCAGCCTGGTGCTCCTATAGGGACAAGCTGCTGGCTGCAGTGCTGGTGGTGCCATGCCAGCTCCCTCCCCACCTTCCAGCTGCCACCTTTCCCTCCTGACTTGCCACAACCTGGTGTTGCTCATCCCAAGGACCTGGCTAGTCCAAAAGGGAGTCTCCTCAGAGTCAGTGACTACTCTGGTGGCTTTGTGGCCAGGTCAGCAAGCTCACAGGAACAGGAGTGGGATACTGGAAAGCTAAGGCAGCTCCACCATCTGTGCAGCTCTGCACCCTGTGTGAATGTCATACTGACGGTTACAGATGCTGGAGCTGTTCTGCGTGCATCTATCCATGCAGCTGACTAGTGTGGAGATGCTCAATTAGCTTTGGACCTAGACCAGTACTAAGATGGCTGTTTTAAAGCCAGCATGGCTATTGCCACTTGACCCTGCAAAGCAGGCACACTGTGTGGGAAGCTGTTCTGAGCACAGCTCCTGTGCTTTAAATCAGGACAAGTCTCCTCCAAAGAGAAGACTTTACACACACATTGATCTCCATCCTTGACCACTAGCACTAGGTTTTAAGGCTTTTGGGTCAGATGACCTCATAGCCACATTTCTGCTTGCAATCCCAAATGAATTCTGGACTCTCCTTCCACACTGTGCTCTGCTCCCCATCTCCATCTCTAATCTAGATAGGGGGACAGGCACGCTGGCCTCTTGCCCTCTCTCCACCTCCAGTCCCGGGGGATGAATCACAGCAGGTGACAGGAAACACCCCGTGCAGGAATCAGAAACTGCAGTGCTGAATAACAATGTGTGTTTACCAGCGTATTTAACGAGGCACCAGCTCTGCCTGCCCTGCAGAGGGAAAAGCATTCCAAATCACTTGGAAAAGTACATGATTCGATCTGTCGGGGTGCATGGGTGGGCTGCAGTGTAACAACTGCTGATATCCATTCCCCCTCATGGCTCCTTTCACATCCTAAGTGGCTCCCAGCAGCTGAGTTTCCCCCTGTGCCAGTGCAGCTCTCCTGTCCCTCACCAGGTCCTACATTAATCCATGCCCCTCCTTCACGAGAACAACAAATGTCCTAAAGGGCAGAGGGAGCTGCAGTATTTCGGAAGGAACCTCATGGGAAATGGAGTTGCAGCAAGGGCCAACAGCTTCTGCTACCCAAGGACATGAAACGGGGCAGTAAACTGCAGAGATTTCAGACGCAACAGAATGCAACACAAAGCAGTGACTGCGTCGAGTCTGGACATACAGTAACAGGATGCAACATGGGGCAGTGAGCTCATTAATTTAGGACGGGACAGGATGCAACACGGGGCAGTGATTTCATTAGTTTACAATGTGACGAGATGGGACATTACACAGGGCAGTGAAGGTATCATAGCTGCTGGGACCAGAAGACCTCCCACATATCCCAGAGCAGGGCTTGAGGGGGATTTTTGGCCCTGTGAATGTTTTTAGTAGGGGAGGAACTCCCTCAGGAGAGTGAGTTTTAAACCCTCTGAGACTGGGCTAGCACCATCCCAGTGCTGGAGGGCTCTGCAGGCAGCACCAGTTACCTGCATAGCTTTGAGCAGGAACAGCAGGGGTGGCTGCCTGGGACCTGCCTGCTCTCATTGGGATGGTCAGTTGAGCAGGATTCTCCAAATGAGAACTCAGCTTTTCTGATAATGAACCTCACCATGTGGCCAGACTTACAGCCCTGCCCTGAGCAGGCAGGACTTTCCCTTCCCACCTTCCCACCCACCTGAGGCAGGTTTCCAGGTTCCTGCCTCGCTTTTCCAACAAGATGTAAAGAGATGAACACTGTCCAGTGATGCTCTGGTACCTGCCAGCTGCCCACAGTGGCCATTAAAGCTTCTCCTGGACCATCCAGCCACCCTGTGCCCCTGTGAGGGTGTTACGCTGCGAGTGCCCCCCAGGGGAGCAGAGGAATGAGAAGTGGGAATGGTAACACTGAAGGTGTCCAACACAAGCAACTTGTTGTGAATGAGCCTTCCTCTACATTGTCTTCTACTCCTCTATCTTCCTGGCCATCTAGCCACGCTGTGTCACTTCCATTTGTAGGAAAAGTGGTAATAGAAAAGCAAACTCATTTTCCAGTTTGTACACCCTCTTGCACCGAGTGTTGGCTGGTAGACTGCACTCAAGATAAAGATTCACTCTCTGCTCCCCGCTCACCAGCAAGGGGCTGAGAATTGGGGTCACATCAGCCTCTCTGATCCTGCTCTGAAAACAGACCCTCATGCTGATTTTCACTGATGGGCCAGAAAGCTGTTTACCCAAACTACTTATTTTGCAATGACACCACGTGCCCCTCTTCCCAGGATAACATCTGCCCTCAGAGCTACTTTTAAGACCAAAAGGAAGCATCAGCAGCAAGCTGGGCTGGCAAACGATATTCTACTACCACATCATCACTGCAGTTCTAGAAATTAAATTCAAGGCTGTCGTTTTCTGCTGGAAAACTAGATTCAGGATTGTGCCTTATGAAGCCTCTCCATCCTCCAGTGTCTCCTTTTACAGCTTAAAAACACACCTCCTACTCATTCTCACCTGTGTTCCAGCAGTCATACTAAGTCAACTCTACCTCTGGTGTCACTTCTCAGATGACTTCCAGAAGCAGCTAGGGCCTCAGAGTAGCAGAGGACAGTTGGGCTCCCAAAGCTCTGCCCACCGAGCACCTTGCCCAGTGATGGGTGATGTGACCACACCAGTTCTCCCCTGCGGAGTGATCACTTATATTCATGAAGGGAATAGGTAAGGAGAGAAAGACCCTCACATGCACCATTCCTTCCTGCAGGAGGAGTTTGACAGAGCTCACTCACCGCTGCTAACCACCACATCTCTGTATCATCCCAAGAAGCTGCCTGGCAGCAGGATTTTGCTGCCTCCAGGAGCCACTTTGTTCTAGAGAAGAGCTGTGGGCCCACCTTGGATGGGCAGGTGAACCTGAGGGCTATACAGCCCGAGAAACAAGGTCTCGAAACACCAGCTTGTTTTAAGAGCATCACTAAGCCATTTACTCTGTCAAGAATCACCAAGTTCCTTTGCTCTGTCTGCACTGGGCACACGGGGCCAGCAGTGCTGCCAAGGGGGTTAAAGGCACCCATGTGCCACACAGCAGCACATCAGTCCTTGGGATGTGATGGGACAGGACCTGGGGGATGAGCCCAGCCCCACCAGCCACAGTGTACTGGGCTGAGCAGGAGATGCAGCCTCCCATCTCCCTGGACGGCTGCTGCCAGGCTGAAGCCATGGCTCTGGGCAGCAAAGCTGTCCCCACATGTCCCCTGTCCCCTCTCCTGGTCCAGCCTCTCCCCCTCACTGGGGGCAACAAGGGTGAGTGCATTTTGCCAGCAATGAAACAGCAGCAAATAACCCCTGTGCACCCCTCCAGCACCAGCCCGCTCCCCTCGCTTGCCGACAAATCCTCCTGGGCATTGTCCTGGCAGAAGCCAAGTCAATGGCACAGGGACACACTGGGACAGCCGGGACAGCAGCTGCCCTTTAGAGCTCAGGGTGTCGTGGGGACTGCTGGCATGGCATGGAGAACCCCACCGCTGCCCCAGCAGCTGAGGGGCAGGTGGGAGAGGGTGGTGGGAAGGGGGCTTACCTTCACGCCGTCATTCTTCTTGTTGCCACCACTTTTGCCTCCTGGAGAGAGGAGGAAGGAGGTTAGGAGAGCCAAGCAGGGCACCAAGACCAGGAGGCCAAGGATCAGCAGCATGGTGCTGGGTGTCAGAGCTGCAAGACCCCACAGGACTGGCTGGTGGGATTTGCCCTCTCTCAAGCAACCCTCAGTGCAGCTCCCACGCACTAAGGGGTGATCTTGTCAGCACCGTCCAGTCTGCCCCGGCAGCTCTCAGCCAGGGGCATGACCTGTCTCCTAATGGAACACTGAGTCCTCAGAGTGACTTAGAGGGGGCCAGTGCGGCCGTCTGGCAGCAGTCAAGCTCTGGCCAGGGGGTACTGTTGACTGAGCACAGCTCAGCACGGTGGAATGGGCTGCTTGCCTGCCACCCTCTAATTTTAGCCCCATGCTGCCAGGATCATGTGCTGCCGGCCCGTCAGCCCGACAGCTGCAGCCCGCATTTTGACAATGATGAAAAGCAGACGCCTTCCCCAGTGCCCACCTATTGCTGCCGGCACTGCTCCAGCACCATGCACTGCACAAGCCACCCCACTCCCCCTGCACCCCTGGAGCCGGGTGGGATCAGTGGGGCTCAGCCCCACGTGGGACCCCATTGCCCACTGGCTTCCAGGCAGGGGCGACCAGTGAGCCCCTGGGCTGTGTGTGGGATGGGCAGTGCTACTAGAGATCTTTTTGAATTTCCTGCCCTTTGATGCTTCATGTCCCCATATGGGGCCTGATACTGGATCCCCCAGCTGTTGGGTCTCCTCCAGCCCTGCCACACACTGCCCACAAGTGCTAAATGTGTCAACATGATCCCCCCATGACAAATGCAGATACCAGCCACAGCCACAGCCCTTTCCCCCGGCACCTGGCTGGGCCAGCAGCCCCTATCTCCTCCCTGCCCACCTGCTACACCTGACTCCTGGGGCACCTCAACAAAGCAGCCCGAAATACCCATCGAACACCAAGCAGCTGCCACCAGTCTGATCTGCTGGTGTGCCAGGCTTGGCTGGCTCATCCCATCATGGCAGCACCTCTGCCAGGGCCACTCCCAGCACTGGGAAGGGCTGGAGGTGACAGCAAGTGGATGAGCTCTGCAGTCACCCAGCTCCTTTTTGATTCTGTGCCTGGGAATTGCTGGGACCTAGTGATCCCTGCCTGTGAAATCCCAGCAACAAGGCTTGTTCCCAGGCAGGCAAGCTGGAAGGGACCTGAGGGACCCTGCTGCCATCTGGCTGCAGTGGCACCCAGGGACCTTTCTGACACTTTCCTGGTGCAGAAGATGCTCTTTTTGAGCCACAAACATCTCCAGAAGGACACAAAAACAGCTGCCCTGAGCCCTAGCTGCCCCACCACCCATCCCCACCTGGCACATGCCAGATGGCTGGGCACATACAACCCCCAAAAGCCTAAATCTCTGGTGACCACCACAGATCAGCCAGACACCTTTTCTCTTGCATCCCATGACAGCAGCCAGCCTGGAGGTGATAGGTCACCTGGCCTGGAACACCAGACAAATGCCAGTCTGCAACCCCAGCCCCCTTGTGACATGTGACGCAAAGACAGCTCTCCAGGGACCCTCAGGTTTGCCCTAGGCACCATGTAAGTCAAGGAGATGCGCCCTGGAGATGGCACCTACCGGAGAAGTTCCTGGTGGCCAGCATGGTGGTGAGGATGGCTCCCTGAAAGACACAGAAGGCAGAAGAAAAGGGTGTGTGGGGCCCTGGCCCCCTGCACCCCACCCCTGCTGCCCCCTCAAGACCCCTGCTTGTCACCTGTCACCCAGCCACCTCACTGGAAGGAAACTGGCCCACGGGCTGGCATTCATTCTCCTCTTGCTATCAAAAGCAGTTTTTGGTACCTGACTCTGCATCCCTAGCACCGGGGCATTGGATTGCATTCTCCAAAACTGCTTTCCCTCCAAGATGAAAGGAATATTAAAAATCCCTGGGGTGCATTTTGATCTACTCTGCCTTAGATGTACCATGACTCCAGTGACCAGGGCCAGCACCTGGTGGTGAGGGAAACCCCCGAGAGCAGAACCGGATTTAATTGCCATTAAAGCTGTGCCAGCTAAGAGCAGTGGGGCAGGGATTTGTCATGGGAGCCACACAAAGATCACCACCACAAAATAACATCCACAGAAATGCTTTCCCCTTTCCAGCTGATTCTACCAACTAGTTGCTTAGCGTATAATGAGATTACTTTGGACTAATTGCCTACAATAATAGATTACCATTTTGAAGTGTATGCCTGAACTAATTTGATTACTTGTCTAGCTGAAAAGTAATAATAGTCTATAGCCAGTTTCTTTTCTTGATAATCTTGTTAACAGCCTGCAGCTGCACTGCTCTGTGCCACAGTGCATCCAGGCCTGGAGTGCTGATGGCTCTGGCTGTGGCACAGATCAGTGCCATCCCATTCTGTGTCTCTGGCTCTGGAGGAGGCACTGCAGTACTTTGAGCCACTTCCCAGCACTGTGCTGCTGGCTGAGGCTGAGCAGCACCTGGGAGATGGGTGCTTCAGGGAGATGCTCCAGCTCCACAGTGAAGCCTGTGGTGCTTTCAGAGGGGGTCCAGGCAGCATCTGAAAAGGGAAAGCCTGTGGGGCTCCTGGTATGGGCGAGACAGAGCTTTTTGCCTGTCTAAGGATCCCTTTGTTCCTTGGCTGCAAAGCAACTTGGTCATCAGGTGAAGGAGTCTGACTGCACCTCTCAGATCCATGTCCTGCCCCAAAGAGGAGCTTTCTTGATGCTGACTCCAGTGGGAAAGTCCTTGCCCCAGTGTCCAGGGCAGATGCATGACTCAGTGCATTCCTCTGCTGTGGCTTTCCTCTAAGCGCTTGGGAACCCCAGCCAGATGCAGCCACCACCCCAGTCTTTTCCCTTCTTCACAATAGAGATCCCCAAATGTCCATCACCCCCCTACCACTGACTGAGAAACAGCACTCTGTCCTTCCCATAGGGGAAAAACCCACTGATAACCTGACCATGCATTGTGCAGACAGCTTGGAGACTAAGAGAGTTACCTTCAGCTTCCTCCGGGCATTGAACTTCTTCAGACAGTCCACTGTCTCCTGCCTGTGCATGCATGATGCCACTGTGGCACGGTGCTGCGGGGAGAGAGATTGGGCTCAGACCAAGCACCGTGGGGGTAGGGCCTCCCCCGGCCCCACTCTCACTTGCACACACATTTGTGTGGTCTTCTGAGGCCAAGGCATGGGCCAGAGCTGCTGGCAGCAGCAGATAAAACTTTAATAGGCAGCAGGAGATCACAGCTCTGAAGTCAGCAGGATCTGCTCTGGCAGCGGCGGGGGGTTGCAGGGAGAGCTGGCTGCCCCCTGAGTTAACCCCTCAACTGACTGGCCACATTTAGCCATGTGCTCAGGGTTTGTGCATGGCATGAGGTCCCAGGGTTAAGCCCATGGACTCCTCCTGGCTTTAGGAGATGAGTCAGAGTGCGAATCTGCAGCTGCAGTAGCAGGGTGCAGCAAGGGGCTGGGGGAGATTGCTGCTGGGGTGCATGGACAGATAAACATGAGCCCACTCCCACCACCCATGAGGAAAGGCCCCCTCCAGCACAGCATGACACCAAGAAACCAGCCTGTCCCCACTGGGGCTGGGAACATGTGTACCCCCCATCACCAGCTTCCCAAGGACATGCTGTTTGCATTCACACTCCAGGCTTTTCTCTGCTGTAAAGCCTCGGGGAAAAGGCTGCTCTGAGAGCACTGGGAGGAACTGTGACAAGAAACCATCTTCCCAGGATGGAGAAAAGGGCTGGACTGTATGTTTGACAAAACGTGCTCCTGAGTGAGATTTTCTCCCCTTGCAAACCACCACATCTCTAGACCTTCAACCCCAATGGGTGAGTGCCACCAAACTCACTGATATCCAGGGGTGCTTCAGAGCCTCCGCTGCCGTGATGCGCTTGGATGGGTTTATGGTCAACATCTTGTTGATGAGATCTTTTGCTTCAGGAGTGACTGTGTCCCACTCAGGGGAGGGAAACTGCAAAAGCAAAGTGACCAGGGTGAGAGATCGCAGGGAGCCTTAGAAGGAGCAGAAGCCCCTTTGTACATGGGTTGGTTCTTCTGAAACCCTTTGCTCTTGCCCATGGGACAGGCTGGAGAGATAGTAGCAACTGGAAAGGGCTGCCAGCTGGAAAACTGCAGAGCAGGGGTAGAGGCAGAAAGGTAGGAGGCCCAGGACAAGACCTATTTGTCCTGCAAAGTAGACCTGAAATGTGCCAGTATGTGCACCTGGGCATAGCGGCTTAGCCAACCCTCTGTAACCAGAGCAGAGAAAAGAAACTTGCTCCTCACTGTCTTACTTTGTCCTGGTTGCTCTGCAGGAGCAGCAGACTACAACATGGCGACAACAGGAGAGAGGGGAGACAGTGAAAAGGGGGAGCAAGACAAACCCACTCACGTCATAAGCCCCAGCCTTGATCTGCTGGTAGAGTCGATGCTGGTCTTCATCCCAAAAGGGTGGGTACCCAACCAACAGGATGTAGAGAATGACACCTGCCCAGGAAAAGAGACATGGGATCAGTGGGAGAGAGTTCATTGCTGCAGGTATGAACAGACCCAACCTGGGGACTGGCTCAACTCAAGTAGAGAAACAAAAATTAGGGCACTGGGATGATTTACTGATTAAAAAGCAAAAGGCTCATTGGTGAGTTCAGCTCCATGCTGAAGTGCTCCGTGGCTGGCGAGATATGTGGCCCTGGCAGCCATCATGCACAGCCTCAAGTGGGTGCCCCGGCAAGGCTGGGTGATGCTTCCTCCCCATCACAGGTGGAAGAAGGCTCCCCCGCGGCTGCAGCTGCATGGGGACATTGCCTGACCCCACCAGCACTGCAGGGGAAAAGGGACATCATCTCCTCTGCCTGGTGGCTCTGGGTGCATAGCAAGGAAACTGATCCTTCTGAGGAGGGTGTCACTGGACTAGGAAACAGGGTGCTGCTCAGGCAACAGCCCAGGGTAATGTGCCACCTCTTGGGTAAATCCTCTATCCTGCCCTCCTTGAGACACATCTAATCATAGAATGGTTTGGATTGAAAGAGACCTTAAAGATCATCTAGTTCCAACCCCCTTTCTATGGCAGGGACACCTCCCATTAGATCAGGATGCTCAAAATCCCATCCAACTTGGCCTTGAACACTTCTAGAGAGGGGACAACATGTTGAGTGAACAGCTCACCCCATCCTGCACAGCCCAGACCAGCCTGTTCCCATCATTTCAGCCCCAGCCTGACTTACCACAAGCCCACAGGTCCACAGCTTTGCCGTAGGGGTCCTTCCGGAGCACCTCAGGGGACAGGTATCCCGGGGTGCCAGCAAAACCTGGGACAGACAGTCCGTCATACACCACTGTCAGACTGTCCCCAGCCCCACATAGCTCACCAGGAGCACCTGGTGCCTGGCCAGGCACCACAAGCCCCAGCAGCCCTGTCCATGGGACATGAAGACCTGGTGGGACAGGCACCCTCCCTCCAGAAACCTCCTTGACTCCCAAGAGCAGAGCAGAGCAGACCTCAGCTTTCTGCCAGTGGCAGCAGCCAAATGGCAGGATGATGCATAAGGCTGGAGTGCTCTGACATGCACCTCCAAAGCTTGGAGTAGGCTCTCCTGCCCTGGGGTTTGCCCCTCTTTCCAGCTTGTCCAGCTCATCAGGACATCTCAGTGACTCACCAAGTCCCTGTGGAGCTGTTTGCCTGTACCCTGGATCAATAGTGGGCTGTTTCCAGGGGCACAGATGGAGCTATCAGCATCCTCATCTTCTGTGCCTCCTAGGCTGGTGCTGCTGGGACATTCCCATAACCTGGGGTTCAGGTCCCGTGGATGTGTCCCCCTCCTGGAGCCCCCCTGACCAAATGCACCAGCAAGGGCTGGAGGATACCCCACCTTGAGCCAGTCCTACTCACCAAACCATGCTTGCTGGTCCCCCTCCACCTCAATGGCAAGGCCAAAGTCAGCCAGCTTGACAGCAGCACCCTTCAGCTTAGATGCCAGCAGAAGGTTCTCAGGCTGCAGAAGGAGATGGTGATTGGAGAGGAGTGAATGCCCCAAGGGGATCTGCTGTCACGGTGAGGGGAACTTCCCAGCACACATGGAGGAAGGTCATGGCTCTGGATGCACTCCCCAGCTGCTTTGTCCTTCTGTGTGTGCCAGTGTCCTTGAATCCTTAGAAGACCATGGACTAGAAGGACCTCTCTACCTCCTCTGGTGTTATTTCACCTTGGAGCTGGTCTTTGCTTTGTGCCTTTCCAGAAGCCCTACATGGTGTTCTGCCCCGGCCCCCTTCAGATCCCCTGGAAGATACTGGGAATTGTTCCACAGGGTTTTGCACCACAAATGGGGTTCCCAGTCCTCCCACAGGCCCTCCCCCTGCAGTCCTACCTTCAAATCCCGGTGAACCACACCCATCTGGTGGCAGTGCAGGACGGCCTCCAAGATCTGCTGGATGCAGTGGCTGTGGGAGAGAGGAGAAAGCTTACAGAAGTGGTCAGTGAGGGACAGTCTCCTTAGACACTTCTACCTGGCTGCATTTTACCCCCTTCACCCCGTCCTCATCATGCCCTGTAGCACAGCTCCACCAAAAGCCACACACTGTGGAGAGCAGTTGTAACTAAGACCACACCAGAGCTGCTGGATACCCAGTTGTGGTGAGCAGGAGCATGGGGACTACAGCTCAGTCCATGGGGTCCCCACAGAAGCAACAGGGGGAGCTGAAGACCTGCTAGTGGAGATGCAATGCCAGCCTAGCATTGGTCCCCAAACCTGGGCAGAGCTGATGTGCTCCTCAGATGCAGAGCTAACCTCCACTTCGGCCCCATTTCCCTGGCCTCCTCTGATGCGGGTGGCTCTTGTTGAGTCTGTTCACTTTATATCTAGTTCATTAAGCCCCAGCTCTGCTGAGTGATTGAGGAAGGAAGGGGAAAAGACGGAGGTGATGATCACTTCTGCTCCAGAACAGCTGCGTGCAAGTTGGAAGGTCATTATTTACATTTGTTTTATTTGTATGACACTAATAAGTGGATGGGTTGTAAGTGAACTCAACGCAGGCAGCCCATTAAATGAGATTGCTTTCTGCCTAGAAATAAGGGATACTTCCATGCAGACAGAGGTAGTGACAAGCTGACCACCCCCATGGACATTTGTAGTGGCTATGCTTATCCTGGGGGCAAAGCCAAGAGGCACAGTGATATCTGAAGACTAGGGAGAGGTAAATCATGTCCCCTCAAAAAAAAAAAAATCAGGCTAATACTGTTCCCTGGCCAAGCTGCAAGGACCAAAGGGGTGGTTGAAACAGTTCCCAGCCCCCAGCCTCTGATACAGAGTACCTGGAAAGTGCCAGCGGGAGCGTGGGAGGGAGTGGAGCTCCAGCACATCCTCCCACCCAGCCTGTCTTGACTGCTCCTCTTTAGTGTTTTCAAGTGGTAAAGGCCAGAGAAACGCTTGCAAATGACTGTAACGCAGCTGCAAGGAGAAAGGGTGAGGACTATGGGGTGTCTGTGCTGTCATGCTCATGGCTGGGGCACTAGTCTGATGCTGGACTTCCTCCCTGCCAGCCTCGGAATCCTGATGTCTCCAACCCAGGGAGCTCTGCTGGCCCCCATCTGGAGAGCCCTGATGTCCCCATCCCCAGAGAAACTCAATGGCCCCAGCCCAGGGAGCCCAAACACTCCCAGCTCTAGGAGCTCCTTTCCTGTGAGGTCAGATGTAGGCTGTGCCATTGGCCCAGGGAAGAAGGATGCTTTGAGTAGCAGCTGGCATCTGTCTGCTTCAGGGTGGGGACCAGCCCTCTGGTAACACACATATTTCTTAGCACAGGAGCCGAGTGAGTTAAAAAGAGCTTTTTGCTTTTTTTCTTCTGCACTACACATCTGGTTTATGAGTGCACACTGTGGAGCACCTCCCAGCATGGAAGGAGCTTATGCTGCAGAAAGCCAGACACGTAGGACTCTGGGAAGGAGCAGCTCATAGGAGAAGTGGACAAATTCTGTCCCCTCCGTGGCCCAGCGTGTGTCCATGCTCACCTGGCATCCGCTTCGCTGTAGTACTCCCTGGCCACAATGTCCTCAAACAGCTCTCCACCAGTGACCCTGCACGAAAATGGGGAGAGTCACACTCGGCTATCTCAGTGCAGAGCTGGATTGATTTACATTATGCTCAGCCCTGGCAACTCCCCCCCCCCTCCCCCCCCCAAAATGCTGCTGCACTGTGCACAGGGGGAGCTTTGGGGGTGTAGGTCAGGGACTTGCCCTCTACCTGGCTTGCAGTACCCAGGCTTGGTTCATACCCAGCCTGCAGGAAGGGCTTGGGTGAGGTGGAGGATGGGGGAAGGCTTGGGAGGAGCTTTGGGGGTGCAGGATGCATCACCCTGGGGTGGAAACGTGAAGCTGCCAGTGGATTAAGAGATGGATTTAACCATTACTCACAGGTCAAAGATCAGGTAGTGGTGGCCCTCTTCAGAGATGCTGTCATGGAGTCTCACTGCAGCAGAGAGAGAAGGGTTATGGGGTACACCTGGCTCCCACCTGCTCCCCAGGAATGCCTGTGCTCTTCTTTGGGCAGAAGCAGGAGCTGGGGAAGGGCAGAGTGGGGCTGTTCCACCTCACTCCTCCTCTTGCTACTGCTGTTGGCTGGGTCGGGGGTTCCCACTCAACAGGGGAACCCAGCCATGGCCCCAGACTCTGGCAGTGGTGCAAGGCTCAAAGGTCACATCCATATCAGGGACTGCCCAGGGCTGGTGCCCGGCCAAGGTCCCAGGCAGCTGCTGGGCTATCTTGGGCACTGGGCAGGCTGCAGGCACAGGTGCCCCCAGCCCAGTCCTGTACCCATCAGCAGAGGTGCCCGGGCACAGGGAGAGCTCAGCCAGGGCACTGGGCTGCCAGCACTGGCACCAATGGGGCTTTTTTTATTTTCTGCTCATGACCTTCTTTTTCTCCTTGAGAGGTCTCAGGTTGGATATATCCAAGAATCACTGTGGGATGAGTTTTCATTGGAGGAAATGCTCTCTCCACTTCCTCCTGCACAGCTGGCACCTTGCCCCACTCATCATGCTGAGAGGCACCTCAGGCATGGCCTGCCAGGGACAGCTGGGTGCAAACCTGCCACCCTGCAGCTAGGTTCTGCTTATTCAAGCTTAGATCCCTGCTCACAGCTTAGCAGGCAGATGGGCAGCTAGGGGACAGGCACAGAATTGGGTAGGATGTTTAAAGCAAGACTGGTTCAGCATTCTGTGGCCCACCCATCACATTTTGTTCTGATCCCCTTGAGGCTGCAAATATTTAACCCTTCCTCTCTGCTCACTTGGTTTCAGTCTGATGAAACTATCAACCCCTGTGAGATCTTTGGAAACCAGGGAGAAAAAGGAAACATTCAAGTGAATGATTTTGGGTGAATTTTTGCTCCTAGCATATTTTACCTCAGCAAAATCAGCAGAGCCCTCTATTCTCATTCTCTATTCTCAAGTTTGAGGCAGGGGAGATAACAAGCCCCAACACCTAGTGCAGATGTGGTGTTGCATTGCTCTTATCTCCCAGGCCACCAAATGCTTTGTTGCTGGTCCTACCCAGCCTTCCAAGCTCAATGGGCAGATCCAGCTGCTGCTAAGAGTGAGCTGCCAGCAGCATCACCTCACCCCAGGCAGGGCAGGGGCAGAGGAGGTCTGCTGAGCCAGACAACATCTTTCCTCTTCGTCTTTCTCATGGTCTTGTCTATTGAAACAGTTTTCTCATTTTATTCCCTAGTTACTATCCTCTGCTGCTGGTCTCTACAGACATCCCTTGCACTCTGACACCAGTATCTGCTCCCTGGTTTCCTCTGACACATAATCCCAGTTTTTCTGCCTTCCTCTGCTGGAAGAAACATATTTCCTCGCATTTCACCTCACCTGAGAGGTATTAGGGGTATTGTGCGTGGGATCCTGAAGAAACCAAAGTGTTCAAAGGGGAATTAGGAGAGTTCAGTGTGGATAGGGCCAGCCTAATTATAAGCAGATGGTCTGGATACATCCCTGGCTTGGGGGAAGTCCTGATGCCTGCAGCTGCCAGGAGCAAAGAAAATGTAAGAAGGAGCAACTACTCTAAATATAGCCTGGTCCTGCAAATATCTGTTATTGATGACAGTCAGGAAGAGCTGTAACAGCCAAACTCCTCCAGCTCAGTGCTGAGAGCCAAGGAGCAGGACACAGCTTCGGGACTGAGGGTCAGTAGATGGTACCTGCAGTCAAAATTCCATGGCTGGGTGTAGCCAAAGTTTCCCCGATAAAGCAAGACTGCCCTGCAAGGACCTGCAGCTTTGAGGAATAACAGCTCTTGCTAATACATCACCCGGTGCTGTGGACGTGCTGCAGGGTCCTGGGATCATGTAACTGCCATCAACCACCTGCACATGGCTTTCTATGCAAGACATTGTGCAAAGCACGGGTTGGTTCCTCTACGCTCACAGCTGCAGCACGGTGAGTGAGGAGCCAGTAAAGCCCCCCCACGGCATCTGGGCTGCTTATGCTAGGGAGGGATGGAGATTGGTTTTCTGCCTCACCTCCCCCATGGCCCTGGCAGCAGTGTCTCTTCTTCCTTTGTTAGGGCTGGTCTGCAGCGGCACAGCTCATTCCAGCTCCTGGGTGGGTAATTAGCCAGTTTGTGCTGCATGCAAGGGAAGCCTCGAGCCTAAGTTTCCAGGCAGCAGGAGCAACGGGAGGGGTGAGAGTGTGGGGTTAGGGGGTGGAGAAGAGCTTCCTGGGTATAAATAGCAGCGAGATTCGGCTTGTTAGCATCTCATACTGTTAACCCCTTCCAGACCAGTGCAGCAGGGTTGCTCTAAACCTGCCATTTCTGCAGGTCACAGCCAAACAGCAAGGGCATGGTGCAGGGAAGGGTTATAAGGCACAGTGGGGCTGAGGCATTTCTGTCCTTGGAGATCCCACCAGCCCCGTGGGCAGGCGATGGAGAGGGAAGGGAGGAAGACAATGGTAGGAAAAAACTGGGGCCAGGCTGGGAATCCGGGGAGCTCCAGCTGCATGGCTCAGCTACTGTCCTGCAAGTCCTCCTGGGGTGGATTCCTCTGTTTTTAGCATTTATTGCTATTCCTGTACTTTACAGAGCATTTCTTTCAGGTCTCAGCAATCCCTGTGTGTATTTTGGAGCAGAGGAAAGGCCCAGGTCTGATCAGAGAAGTCTGGACCCCACCAGCACCCCAGCAGGGCAGTTCCTGTGCAGGGCATCAGTTCTGCCAGAGCAGGGATAGGGGGAAGGACAGTAGCTGGATCCTGCAGGGTCCAGAAGCTCCGCAATGCATGGGAGACCTGCCATGCTGCCCTGTGCTTAAGACAGATGAAAGCTGACAGGCTTTTTCTGAACTGAAATATTTATGGGGTACGACCCACATAGCTGGTCCCAGTGGCCCTGGGTCCATCTCCCTGGATCTGCTGCAGTGGTTCCTGGGGAAGGATGGATCCAGGCACTAGGATCAGAGAGGGGGCCATGGAGGAGCTCACACAAAGGGAAAACCTCCCAGCTCCTAGCTGTGGGATAGGAGGGCTGCAAAACTCCTGCCCTACCCCCCAAATGCTTTCCCATAAGCTGCAGGATCTCACTGGGGTTGGTACATCCTGGAATGCAGCAGGGAGGAGAGGGGGTTTATCCTTGCTCCCATGGACCGATAGTCTGCATCAGCATCACTCTCAAGGCTGGAGTTTGTTGGTTTTTTTGGTGTTTGGTGTTTTGTTGGGTTTTTTTTTTTTTTTTTTACTGCAGTTCTTTCTCCTCCCCTCTCTCTCTTCTTCTGGCCTATTTTTGTCTTTTGCAGGGGCTCAGGAGTTTTCCTGTAACAGCTTTTCTGAAGGAGGCTACTCTCAGATGGACGGTCGGTGGGAAAGTCTTCGCTTCCCCCCGCCATCACTCCTCCTACACGCCCCGTGTTGCTGCTGCTGCTCTGAGCTGCAGCCACTTTTTGGAGCATGCAGAGGAACACAGCACCCGAGGCAGGGGGAGAGGGGTAAAAATAGTCCCTTGCAGCCTACTGGGGCCCTGCTTCTCCCTGAGGGAGCTATGGCCAAGTGGGTAACATAGGACCTACTTCAATCCCCCCACATTCGGTGGAGGCCTTGATCCCATTTGAAAATGCTGACTCCTGTGAGGAAGAGGAGGGACAGCCCTGCAGATCAACAGGGCAGGCTGCTGCCAAGCCCCTTCTCCATCTCCAGGATGATGGCCAGCATGATAGGGAAGGGCAAACAGCCCATGCTGCCATGGGTGGGGCTGAATCATTGATGGGGAACCCCAGCCCTGGCAGAGACGCAGGAGGGCAGGCAGGCAATGGAGCTGGGCATGGGACACGACCAGATTTACCTGGCTCTTCACCTGGCACATGGCAGGGAGCAGGGTGTGCTTACCGATGTTGGGGTGCTTCAGGAGGCGGCAGATCCGGGCTTCTCGTTCTAGCTTCTGGTGATCTGAAAGAGGCAACAGCCCTAAATTAGGGTCTGGAGAAGGGAATAAACTCCTAAGTAAGGGAATAAACTCCTGAGTGTGTGAAAGCTGTGAGGGCATGGGGCAGCTGGCAAGGAGCTGTCCTGTTTGTTTTTTTGGGTTTTTTGGGTTTTTTTTTTGCTAAAGAATAATGGATTTGGGGACACTGTAAGCATCAGGGCCTGATGGATGGTATCACAGCACAGATGCAGCCCCCAGGCAAGCCCCAAGTATGGATGCCATGGGCAGTCCTGGACTTTGGATGATCCCTTGTCCTCCTCTCCCTTCCCTTTGCTCACCAAAACCCCAGAGCTGCCCATGTTATCACTGCCATCAGTGCCCGCTCCGTTTTCTCTTATTCAGCAAAGCACAGGCTACCAGCAGGGACATTTCTGGTCCTGAATGGTACAATTTGAACAGTCAAAGACAGAGCCAAGGAACAAGAGATGTCAAGCTGAAATAGGAGTATCTGCTTCATTCACGCATCCACCTTGAGCCATTTCACATTGAGCCAAATGCTTTCCTACATCTTGAAACCCTGGCTCTGAAAATTTGCTTTGCTCCAGTACCCATCTCCAAATGGAAGGCACGAGTCTCTCTGACCAGCTTCTGCCAGGGGATGAGACAATGTAGCTCTGGGCAAAACGGACTAGGCTGAGCCAAAAATGCCTCGACTCTGGGTGAGCCTGGAATAAATTTTCAAACACTTTTGTTTCTTTTTCCCTGCCTGTGTGCTTTTCTGCCTTCTTACACCTGACCCAGCCACCTTGCATGGAAGTGCCTTGTCTGGAGGCATTTCATGCCAGCAGGAACCCAGGAGCTGGGAAAAGTGAGGATATAATTAGGGATGCTCGTCTCTCAGAGCTCTGCTGTTACCTTGCAGGTTCACACCCCAGAGTCTCGCTCTGCGTCAAACCAAACCAAGGTGTCTCTGACCGCTGAGACAGAAGATGACGCAGCCCCCTTCCTGCGGGGGGTGGAGCTTCCCCGGGGCTGCTGCCAAACACGGGGCTTGGCACTGCTCAGTCACCCCGGGCTTGGGGTAAGCTTTGCAGCCTTGTGCTGGGATCTGCAAGCCGAAGGCCTTGGTGGCCTCGTTCAGCATCCCACGTGCATTCCCACCAATGGGGGACTAGCTCCCCAGTATGGGATAGAGCAACAGGGTGAAGTTGGGGTTTAGGCTGTTGCTTTTCACAACCAAAGTCTGTTGTGTGGTGGAGGACAGGGATGGGATAGAGGGAGAATGATCACACTCTGGGGAAAGGAGGAGCTGCTTTCTGCCTCCTGTTCTGTTCCTACCTGACAGGCAACTTAGGTGAGTCACTGATTGTCAGTCTCTGCCTCAGTTTCCCTATCTGCAGGCTGGAGGTTGTGGCCAAATGGCCCATGGGGAAGCCCAGCATTGCTGGTGTCCAGTAAAGCACCTTTGCTTGCTTAGAAGAGGCCAGAGATCACAGGAGAGGGAAGCAAATGTGACCCCAAGTACGTAGTGTGCCTGCCTGCCGCTGCCAGCAGAGCCTTCAGCTGCACAGGGGTGAGCACAGCTACTGGTGAGGTGCAGAGGTTGCCCTATCCCTTCTCCACCACGAGTCACCTGACTCAGCTCCATCTTCCTGGATGAGCTGCGGCAGCAGCAGCACCATGCACCCTCCACCAGCCACTGCCCCCTTCTTTGTACCTTCACAATCTGTCGCCACCAAAATGCCTGTGAAGGCAAAGCCCATCACTGGCAGCTTGGCAGGGAGTGCTGGGAGGCTGGTGGGGTTCAATAAACCACAAACAGCATGGAGAGGGGGTGGGAAACCAGTGAAAAACAGGCAAAATGGAAAACGGATGAGGGAGTTTAAAGGGAGGCAGAGATGGCGTCCTTCCAAAGGGGAAGGGGAAGGGGACGGCACTGGAGGCTCAGTCACACACAGGAGGGACTGGGAGAGGTGCTTATCCCTACAGGGTGAGGACCAGGGACCCCCAGACAGATAGGAGCAGCAAAGCCATGGCAAGGTGAGCCCTAAAACATCCAGCTGGCCATCACAGAGTGCGGAGGAGGCTGTGGTGCTTGTGTGGCTGCAGTGCCCTAGGTGACACCAGCTCTTCCCCTCAGCACACCACAGCATGTAAGCACCAGTCAGAAAGGTCCCAGGAGAGCTTGGCCATTGCATTGGTGACAGTGGCTCAGCTGCAAAATGCCAGGGGAAGAGCTCCCTGAAATGAGCCGTTGCTGCTCAGGGAGAAAAGGCAGCTTGTGCTCTGGGGGCTTTGCTCTTGCCAAGCCTCTGTAGGTCCTGCTTGGGCAGAGCTTCCTTGGCATAAATGCTCGGCAAGAACTGTCTGGGAACAGGGACACAGCTCAAGGGCTGGGTCTCTGGATCTGTGGTTTCCTCCAAGCATAACATGGTACAACCCCTGCACAGGGCTTCAGGTTGGCAGAGACCCTCCTGCTTCTGCAGATCTTCTGGACAGGGCTTGCAGGGGCTTTGCACGCAAGTGGGATGGCTGTGCCAGATGGATCCCCAGAGGGACAGATGGAGAGAAGTATGTTTCTCAGGCAGGGGGACCCTGCCAAGCCTGGAGGGGCAGCTGACATGGGTCAGAGCATCCTCCCACCCCTGTGGCATGTCCACCATGCAGTGAGGTGCTGTTGAGGGCAGCAAGGCACAACCTCTTCTACCCCACAAATCCACAAGTTGCCTGTACCCAAACCCCATTTCTCCTCCAAAACCTCAAGTTTCTCTCCTGCTAACCTCCCATATTGGCAGCCAGGAGAAATCTGAAGACACCACAGGAATGTTTTGCAGCTCCTCTCACCTTCCCCCCAACCCCTCTCCTCTCTGCACACCTTCCCTTCACCTGTGACACAGCCAGTGGCACCTCCTGGTGGGACAGTGGCTCTTTATGCCTCTTTGGGGATTGCTCCCAGCCTGGGGAAGCACCACTCCCCATACTAGCATTGCAGAAAAGGGGTTTTCAAAACTTAGCAAAAGCAGCTGATTATTTTGGCTGGCAGGGCAGGGAAAAGAACCATGGTAAGGTCTCTCCAGGGGACAGATGGACACAGAGCTGCTGCACAGACAGCGCAAACACCAGGAGAGGATGGAGAGAGGCAGACTGAGGAAGCAAGTGAGAGGAGGCAGGAGGGAACAGAGGGAAAGCAGCTCAATCTGCTGCTCCAGGTAGCCCTGCAAACTCGAAGGCCTTTCCTGTCGGCCCCACTGCCAGCTGGGGTATGCAGGTAGGAGCCCAGTGCCAAGGGCAGCACTGCATGCTCTGCTCACAGCCCAGCTGGCTGGCCTGGGCTTGGAGTCTTTGACCTTGGAGGAAGGGAATGGTCTGCATCCCTGAACTGGGACAGAAGCCAGAGCTGAGGGAAATGGGAGGCTCAGCATCAGAGCTGTGTTATTTCAGCAGCACTGCAGGAGGGAGAATACAAAGCACTGGTTTAATTTGAGGTCAGAAAGGAGTTTGTCACCATTTTCTGTGTTTCAATATTGCCTTTGGATGTGAGCAGTGGCACCAGGGAGAGAAACCAAGGGAGGGAGGGAGTTAATTAAACCGCCCTGGCGGGGTGCTCACTCCTGGCACCCATCCTGTGCTCCCTGATACTCTTGGCCAGGAGAAGCTGGAGACGGGGACACAATGGCTGCTGTCTTATCCTCTCCATCCTCCCCATTGCAGCTCCTCTCCCAGATTCCTGGGGGCAGAGGGGTCCCAGCCTCAGGGCAAGAGCTGGCTGAAGCTCTTCTGTGTTGGCTCAACTCAGCCTTGCCCCGAGGAACAGCCAGGACAGACATGCCATCACCTCTTTCAACATCAAAGCAGCCAACATGCTCCACCAGAGTGGTTAATTAGATGGCAGTGAGGGGTGAGCACCTGTCTCCAGGTAGAAATGAAATCACACCCCCACTTGAAGGACTTTCCAGTTTCATTGATGTAGGCACAGGAGTAAGGAAACCCACAGCCCCTGAAAGTAAGGACAGGGGGGCCAGCAGGGGAACTCTCAGGGAATAGTTATGCTCCCAAAATAACTGTGCTACCCAGTGCCCAAGTGTGGCAGCAGTTTGACTTGCTGCAAGGCTGCAACCATAATTTTGCCACAACATGCTGTGCAAGGTGATGATGGGGTCTCAGGGAGAGAAATGGGGACCTATGGCTCCCCAGATAGGTTGAGGTTTAGGAGCCCCCAAGAGCCCTGTACAGCCAAGGGATGATTGGATGGGATGTGATGAGCAGCCACACAGATGTCTCCTTAGGACATTCACCCCATCCATCAAGGAACTCAGTGTGTACCACAGTGGAGATAGGGATAACGGGGTCCTCCAGCACATATCAAACACCCCCTGCCTCACTGCACATCAAAGGCATCATCCCACTGCCGTGCAGAGGGGACAAATTCCCCAGTGCAAAACCTGCTCACCTGTCGCCACCTGAAACCCACCGCAGCACCTACCTCGAGCAGACAGCTTCTTGGTGTTGATGATCTTGGCTGCATACTCTTGCCCTGCCAACACCTTCACACATCTCCGGACGATGGAGAAAGCACCCCTGGGAAGACAAGGAGCCGGAGGGAGAGGTGAAGGACTTGGTGTAGGGAAGGGCACAGCTCAGTCCTGACATGCCTGCAGATCGAGGGGCAGCACAGGGGTGGGGATGTAGATGGGGATAGGGAGATGGATGGGTGCTGGCTGAGGAAGGAAGGGGCTTGGAGAAAACATGGAGGGCTCTCTGTTGGCTTCCCTGCACTGCTGTTCTTGGGGAATGATGGAACAGGTAGACCTGGGGTGGATGCAGGATTCACCCTGCTGTGCTCCCCTGGGACAACCCAGGCAATGTGTGCCTTTCTTCCTCTCCATCCCAGGCTCTGCCCTACCTGTGCCCTGGGAGAGAAGGGACAGTGATTTACCAGGGCTATGGACTCCCAAGGGACACCAGGATGGCTGCAGCTGCCACTCAGCACTCGGCTGCTTCGGTTAGGTCATTGTGCATGGCTCTGCATGCTCTAGACCTTGCAATCACAGCAGCGCTTTGCAGAAGCGGGTGCAGGTGTGTGGTGCAAGGTCCCCCCAGCTGCAAAACTGTCACGAAGGCAGGGACAGCCCAGGGGATCCTGCAAGCAAGGACCACTGGAGCTGAGCTGGATGGAGACTGAAACTGCTGTGGCTTGCACATGTGCAAGTGTCTCCTGGGTCCTGGCAGGCAAACAAGCACGGGTGCTTGGAATGCTCTGAAGAAGCCCCACTGCCCCCGTACCTCACACCCTGAGCTCTGCCAGCTCATGGCACTGAAAGCACAGCAGTGATGCTGGGAGCTGCGGCATCACACACACGCACACACACATTGGCGCGCTCCAGCCCTGCTGTGCACAACCTTTGAACCAGGTTCCCTTTCCTGCCAAACCCCTCCAATCACTAAAATAACAACTATCAAAAGCAAAACCACCTCCCGCCCCACCTTCCCCTCACTCCCCATCACACTGCTTCTGCTCCCTGCCGAGGAGTAAAAGGCCACAGGCTGGTGAGAGGCGGTGGATAATTGATTTTACTGGTGGGGGCGGGTGGAGACAGCCAATTTGGGTTTGAATGTGATCTTTAGGAGAACAGGCAAGCAACAGGGTGCAGAGGGACGGAGCTGGAGCCCCAATGGAACCGGCAGCCCATGCACACAGCTGAGAATTGTTTGCGACACGTGCTGAGCAGGAGCCAGGGAACAGCATCCTGGTGCTTCGCAGCCTCCCCGGCCTGTCATTTAATCCTGGCTGCTAGAAGAGCTGAGCTATGAATGTCCCTGTATTTGGGGGGGCAGAGAATTAATAGGAAACAGGGGCAGCAAAATGCTTCATATCCAGCTTGCCATGGGTGGAAGACATCGAAGCTATTGTCAGCCCCATGGTGCCACTTTCCCCATCCTGCTGAGAACCCCACACTGCCTAATGTTTGGGGGTTCCTGTGACTTCCTGTGACCCACCTCTCCTATTTTTCTAATAAAGACGTGCTATTTTGCAGCACCAGGAAAGTCTGCAATGGTGAATGTGGCAAGCAGGGAAGCCCCCATGTCCACTGTCACAGCCTGGGGCTCTACCTGATGTGGGCTTGGAGGGATGTGGGTGTCTGGAATCCCCAGAGCCTGAGGACCCCCAGCCAGTCCTGGTCACAGTGACCACAGCCACTCACACATCCATTTATTTGAGATAAATTCACATCGGGGATGGGGGAACCATGGGAAGTGGGATGCAGAGGCTGCTGGTACCACACCCTGCAAAGTGCAGGGTTTCACACCCCTGGCTGCATTTGTGCTTTTTGGCTCCTCTGGGCCTTTTTAACAGAAACCAAATGTCTGTGCTCCATGAAGCATAAGTGAGACCCTGTAAGCCTGGAAGGTGGTGAGAAGATGAGGTCCTGGGTGTGGATGCAGGACAATCAGGGGTACAGAACACTTGCCGTAACACCTTCCCAGTCCCAGTCAGGTAGGTCCTTCAGGGCATATGTGCTGGCCGGGTGTTTCCAGCAGCCGGGCCCTGCTCCCTGTGCCAGCCTGTTCCTGTGTTTTTCAGCCTCATGTGGGATCTTCCCAGCCTGAGGGAAGAGTCCCCCCGTGGCTCCATCTGAATCCAGCATCTCCTTCCCCACAAACACAAGAATCCTGCCCTACCCTGGGGGCTCATGGGGCAGTGTGGTCTGGTGGGTGTCAGGCAGGAAGATCAGCCCCATCTTGGTTCAAGAAACCCTTTGGAAGGAGAAGTGTCCTGTTCCCAGCTCATGGCCAGTGGTGCATGTCCCTTCCCTCCCAGGGCTCTTTGGGCTGACTCCAGCCCTGGCAGCAGCCAGAGATGCTCAGCCATGCCTGACATTCATCCCAGAGAAGACAGCATGTCCCAGTTTTAGCACTGGACAGGTACATCACCCACAGGGCCATGGGTGGGGGCCATGTCCTCCGAAAGCAGCTGCCATTTCAGGGTGATGCTGGACCTGCAGCCCAGGAGCCAGCCCTGTCCCTTCAGCCCCAAGCCATGACACGGCTGAGTCCCAGCACCACAACCCCTGTCCCTTGGTCCCCCAGGCCAGGCATGACCCCATGACTTGTCCACATGGCCTCCCCCCACCAGCCAGGCAGCAGCTCTGCTGCTGGGATGCTCTGCTTCTCCCTTTTTCACACCTTCCCTGCCAGCGCCTGGCTGCGCTGCTGTCGCCCTCCCTCTCTTCAACACCTCCTCCTCCTCCAAGGCATTTTATCTCCTTTCTAGAGAGAAGAGTGTGGGCTGGGGATTTTTTGATCCTCCATATTCTTCTTTTTCTTTTTTTTTTTTTTTTCTCTTTTTAATAAAACCCCTCTCCTGCAGCTCCAGGAGTGGAGGAGCTGATTGCACCACTCGGCACTGTAATTGTCTCCAGCCTCTCCCTAAACCTGCTGTGGGGGTGGATTCAGAGCCGCTGATGGAGCTGCACTTCATGTTTGTCCTACTCAGGGGTCTGTGGGCAGGATCCTCTCCCCATCGCCCCACGACACTGCACCCCACCCTTGCCCTGTCCCCTTCTACAAGTGTGGGCAGAAGGAGGGATCAGAGCAGCCCTTCACTTGCTCAGCTTTGCTGGTGCCACTGCAGGAGCAGGTTTTCCTCAGCTCAGTGTCCCCAGCTCTGGACAGATCTCCTCCCCATGTGTGGGAGGTGTAGGGATGTGCCAAAGGCTCATATCCTACAGGGCAGGCTCTGCAGATCCTCCTCCTCAACTCTGCACCCCCAGGAAGCCTCATCATGGTGCTACCATTCAGTGTGTGGCACCTTAAACTGCTGGTTTGCCTGGGTGTCAGGATGGGTGACAGCCCAGGAAATGGCAAAGGAGCACAGAGGGTGCAGCAGCCTGGCATCCAACACCTACCCTCGTGCCAGCCGGGCTCAGGGACACACCGTGCCCCCCCCAGCAGGTTGCCCCAGTCTCCTGGGGACAGAAAACTCAAGATAGACCCTTTCTGCCCCAAGCCCCTGCAGGATGCTTCTCCCTTTTGGAGTCTGGGGGCAGGGAAAGTCATGCTTCCCACTGTGAGAGTCTGATGCAGCAGAGCAAAGGTGCAGCGCTTCGTCCTCATTTCCCTCTCTAAGCCCATGAAGCAGAAATTTGCCCATGGGAAACCGCTGAGTTTTGAATGTGCCAGGATATGCTGGAAACCATCCCGGTGGAAAATCCCCAACCAGCTCCACAGTGCCTTGACCAGTCTGGTGAAGCCTGTAACTGGGGAACATATCTCAGGGCTGCAGTGGTACCTGCATCCCAGATTGAAGGGGAAAGCTGTGGGATATTCAGAGCTGCCTCTGTATCACCCTGGGAGGCTGGGCAGGCCAGGGTGTGATGTACACAGGGGACTGGCAAGCCACTGTGCCAGATTTGCTCCTTTGTGTGTTAAAATACATCTGCTGAGGTGCTTTTTACACCATGGTGCTGGGTGGTGTGGGCAGACCCCAAGTCTGGGTGCTCAGCCCTCCGTGTCAGCACCCACCCAGCAAAGTGTCACATCCCAAACAGCATTGGGAGCCCTCCTGGTCCTCTCCAATCATGTCTGGCCCACAAGCTCTCCTTCACATCCCTCCAGCCACATCTGCCCAGCCAGGGCCCAGCAGCCTCCCTGTGGGCACCTAGAAGCCACTGCCTCTCTTGCTCGATCCCTGCCCACCCTCTGCCACCACCACAGAGCCTCAGAGCCCAGAAGAGCCTAGAAATCTCTGGAAAAAAAGCAGGTCCCAAACCACATCTTGCCACCAGCTCCTCAGCGGGTGCCTGTTTACAGTGTCAGCTGAGACTGTCCTCACTGCAGGGACCTGCTCCCTGACCCACTGTTCCCCACCAGCCCCTCACAGCCACCCCAGTGCCAAGAGGATAGACATGCATGTCCTGAGATGGGGGGTTCCACTTGCCTCCACTTTATAGCAGCAACCCAGTCCCATTTGTCTGGGGAATATTAATGGCATTTAGCCTGGCACAAAGTACTCCCTTGTTTCAGTCTCTCAGTTTCTCCATCTTTGTCCTCTCTGTTCTCCCTCGCCCCCATTTCGCACTCCCACTCACATGCGGGAACACATTTAGGTGCAGGCTGCCCCATGATGTGGGGATGTGGGGCTGGAGCAAGTGCTCATGCATAGGGATGGACCCAGCTTCCCAGCTGAAGGATGGGCACCAGCCACCCGGCATAGGCACCCTGAGCTCATCACCATGAGCTGTTTTAAGGGGAACACAGCTGCATGCCCCACACTTACACACCAGCTCCGAAAAAAGACACAGAAACCAAAACACAGACACACGCCCGCTCACTTCTGCATTCGTTTTACAGCCACATGCTTGACAAGACACAGAACTTTCCTGTGTCCTGAATGGAGGACCTTAAATCTCCTGCTCTACCCTGGGGTGCTCAGTGATGCTCAAAATCCCCTCACCATGGACAGACATTCCTGTTTGCATACACATGCACACATACATGCACCGTGATCCAGGCACACACGATGACACCCAGACCTGCCAAGCCGAGCCCTCTCGGGCAGGAGACCTGGGTCAGGGAGGGTTGTAGCTCACCCAGGGGACACAGGCACAGGGGTGGGAGACACTCTGGGTCAGTCCAGGAGCCACTGTGATTCTCTGGGAGCTCCTAGGTAGGCTGCGGTTCGTGCAGGACAAGCCAAACCCTCGTGAATCCACCCAGAAATTCTCTACAGAAATGTGAGGGGTGCCCACTGCCTTGGCTTTCCTGCTCAGCTGTCCCGTCCCTCCTCCCAGATGGAGAAGTTCCCATGAGAGCCAGCAGCATCCTCTTTCAGGAGCAGCTTTTCCGTAACAGGGGCAGCTGCTACCTCCCTGGCCAGCTCCAGCCCCCCATGGTGGCCCGACAGCCCAGCCAAGTCCCCATCAGAAGACACATGAACTTGAGAGGGGATAGAGTGGGCAGGGCTGGAGCTGGCAGCCCCCATCCTAACCTGAGTCTCCCAACCACTCCATGCCTGTCTCCTTTCCACCGTCTCCAGCGATTCCCAGCTCAGCTGAGGCTCTTCCCCAGCTGGGGCACAGCCCCACTCTGAGCATTCCAGCCCCATCTCCAACTTACTTGCCCAGTTCCTCGAAGAGCTGGTACTCCTCAGTGAAGCGATTGCAGGTGATGGTGGCCATCCTGAGGGGCTGGAAATGCTCCCTCCCCAACACAGAGTTTGGGGCAAGCTGCTCTCCTCTTGCTCCCTCCTCCGTGTGCTCGCGGGTCTCTCTCCTCACCGAGGTAAATAAGGGAATATGTTTGATTGACAAGCCTGGAGATAATGATGAGGGCAATTTGTCTTCTCAGCTTCACAAGCCTTCGTCAGCATCCCCGTCCCCATGGCGACCACCGCTGCCAGAAACGCCCTGATTCTGTTGCCAGGGCAACTGCTTCCCAAACCCATCAGAAGCCTGTGAGGACCAGGGCCCTGCTGGGGACCCAGCCCCAGGGGCTGTCTGAGGGTCACCCAGCTGCTTCGGGGTAGGGGTGTGGGGAGAAGTCTAAAATGCAAATATTAAAGACAAATTACAGGACATAGCAGTGGTAGAATAATTGGGGCAAAAAAGGTTTCCATGGAAACTGTGGTTTCCATGTTTCAGGAGGATGCTGTTGCCCCAGCAACTGCTTCTCCCCCACCCCCCCCAAAAAAAAAAAAACAGGCCTGGCTGGTGTCCACAGCAGCATCCCTCCACAGCTTGGGTGACTGTGGTATGAGGAACATGCTGGGGCAGATTGGGAGCAGATGGAGCAGAAGTGTGTCAGGAGAAGCTGGAGAAACCATGGCAGGTCTCCAGGTCCCCAGACCAGCCTGCCATCAGCCAGGCTCCCCAGGGGGGCTGGCCCCAATCTCTCTGCAGGGGAGGGTTGGTTGCTCCCTGCCCCCCCCTTTGCCCACTGGCTCTCCCCATGGGCCTCAGGGCTAACCAGGAGAGCACGTCCCATGGGTCCCCCCCATCACGGGGTGAGTGGCTTTGCCTAAAGCCCAGCTGGAGGGGTAGCAGAAAGGCTGTGTCCTGGGCTGCCAATTCCCTGCAGTGCTGAAGCCAGGGTGGAAAGTGGGGGGATTTCAAAGTTGGGGTAGGAGGAAGGTCTGCCCTTCTCCTCAGGCTTTTTGCTGCTAAGTCAACTCTCTGCTGTGTTTAACATTAAAAAAAAAAGCACAAAAATGGCCATACAAGTAGAGTAACAAGGTCCAAGGCTTCAGGGGAGAGGTTTCCCTCTGAGCTCATCTTGCTGCTGACAGCACCCCTGGGGTACCCAGCAACAGCCCCTTCATCTACACCACCCCTTCCACCTTCCCACCTCTGATCCCCCCAGCAGAGCTTTCTTCCAAGCTTTTGTCCCATTTATGGATGATTTTGCAGCAGAAGGAGCGCCCACTGACCTGGGAGAAAGAGCTCCCACCACCGGCTGGGAGGGCATTGCCTTTGGCAGCTGAGATGGATTGTGTTCTCTTCAGGCTGCCATGGAAGGGTTAAAAGGAAAAGAAAATACTTTATCCACACAAAAATAGGGAGAAATCTTTGAGAAGAGAGAGAGAAGGAGGAGCAGAGAGAGGGAGAGAAGAAAGGAGGTGGAAGTGGAGGAGGACAGCAAGTGGCAGAGTGAGGAAGAAGAGGGGGAGGAGGAGAAGAGTCTAATGGATTTTCCATTAATTGCACCATTACCCATCTTCATCCCCAACTTGCATCCCCGCATACAGCCTCCCGCTCCCACATGGCCCAGCCAGAAGGGTTCCTGTGGCCCTTGGACCCAATTCCCATCCATGGGCACAGGGCCAAAGCCATGGTCCCCGAAGGCTGGTGACCATGGGCTGAGCACCCCAGGCACCTTCACTTGGTGTGAGGGTGATGCACATGTGGGATCTGAGCCCTGGGGATCTGATGGTCCCCAAAATGCCTCCCTGCCCATGCATATCTCCTCCCCATCTTGCTCCCACATGAAAAAGGTGCTTCACTTGCCACCCCTGGGGCCATGGCAGGAGGTATGGGGCTGTCACAGGGGCCAGTGCAGATAGATGCTCTGAGGAGTGCTCCATGTTTTTGCCACCAGCCTCCAGCAGCCCCTCAGAGTCAAGGAGAGAAAGGAAGAGCTGCCCAAGCCAGTGTTCTACAGATGTCCATGGGCAGCTGCGTGCCCCCACTTTGCTCCCACCTGCACTAATGTACGTGT
>JAAGNO010000035.1:0-10759 GCA_033439905.1 Ceryle rudis
TAAAGGGCCCTTTAGCTCTTGCTCAGCATTGCTCAGCTCCCCTCTCAGGCTGCTCTTCTCCAGCTGAACAGCCCCAGTTCCTGCACTGTTGTCCTGTGCCGGTGCAGTTGCCAGGCCCCCGTGGTGATGCTCGACCCCAGCACTGTGGCCATGAGCTGATGTGCGCCGCAGCCCTCGGCCCCACTGCCAAGAGCTAATAAGTGGCTGCTCAGCCTTGCACGGGGGGAAAAAAAAAAAAAAAAGAGTTTTTGGACTTGTTTCCCTCAGAGAAATGAGTTGGATGATTCAATCCCTGAGAAATGTGAGGTTTGATGAATTCTGTATCCCCTCCCTGTGCTTAAAGCAGCCACGAGAATAGTGCAGAAGATGGGAGGTGGGGTAGGAAGGGGTTGGGGGGATACTGGGAGTGCCTGGGGGCTCGGTGGCCATGGCACAGAGCGATTGTGACAGGCAGCAGGGAGGGGGTCCCCAAGTGCCACGATGCCAGTTCCCCATTGCTGGGCTGTCCTGGTTGCGGAACTTCAGCCTGTTCCCTCCACTTTGCCTCTTGCCTGGCATGGACCAAGGATCCTCCAGGCTGTCCCGGCAATGAGTTTGCTGGGTCGCAGCTGCTCCTTCCCTATGGAGACAACATTACCCCCAGTTTGGCCGCTTGCCTGGGTAAACTGGGAGGCTGGGGGTGAGGGAGTGGGTCCTGGCAGGCTGGGGAGGCAGTGCGGGCAGTCCTCGGGGCTGGGATGCGAGTGCGTTCAGCCCAGTACTCAGACTGGTGTGTGCGTGCATCAGCCCCTCTGTACCAAGGCTGAAAAGGAATAAACCCAAAAGCTTTGCCTGACTCTGGAAATACTATGGGTTGTCCAAACAGAAAAGGCAGCAGGTTCTATGGCTCTGCAAGTGCAGAGCTCTGCTGCCTTGGTTTCCCCTGCAGATGATGGGGGATGCAGATCCCCTTTGTCCCCTCCCTGCACCCTCAGCTCAGATGGTGGTGTGGGGCAAGACCAGCTTCTGGGACCATCCTGATCTAAGCTGGCTCATGGTACTTGCTGGCTCCTCACGCAGCATCACGTCTCTAAAACCTGAGCAGAAAAAGGTTTAGAGCTGTGAGTGGGAAGCTGCAGTGAGGTTTGAGTTCCTCCACTGCCTCTGCACCCAGAGCCAGCACCGAGGGCAAGTAGCTCATGGGCATTTTCCATTCCCTAACCCTTTCCTGGCTGCCCCAGCGCCTGGACTCGGGCACCCGACACGCAGGGCTCTGCTCCAGGGGAGATCTGTCTGTAGGTTTAATGCCCAAAGCAGCATCTGTGCTCAAAACAGGGGTTAGTTCTTGTTGTTTCCTCTCTTTTCTTCTAACACCTGCCCGGGGCAGAGCTCAGCTGCCTTTTCGGCTGCGTTTCTTACTTGGGAGCGAGTGCAGCTTGTTCTTTCCAGCCTGGCCCCGTCTCTGTCCATCTGTGCTGGGGAAGCCGCGTGTCCTGGCCCAGGGGGTTTTGCTCCCTGGTTCAAGCAGTGTGAGATGCTGAGGGGGAGAAGGGGAGGCCAAGCCATTCCTGGGAAGAAGGGACAGGTATTTGGGATGAGCATATCTCTGTGGAAGAGATGCAGGCCACCTCCTCGTCCTCCTCTAGCCTCCCTCCCTCACTGTGTACTGGGATCCCTGTGCTGGGGTGGCCAAAGGGATGCAAACATCCCCCCTGGCCAAGCGCTGAACCTGGACCCAGAGAGCTGGTCCTTGTGCCTCTGGAGAGCTTTGGAATGGGAGCTGCTTTGTGCAAGGGGCTTCAACCACCTTCCCCATGTCCCCTTGGCGGCCATGCTCATGGAGCTTGTTCCCAGGAGTTCCCACGTGTTTGCTGGAGATGGGAATGTGAGCATGGAGTAGACGCACTCTGCCCCTGCCCCACGGAGAAACACATCACACAGCATCTCAGCAGCGCGAGAGCGGGATCCATGCATTACAAAGCAACATACTTTTCCCTTTCACTCATTTCCCCCTCCAGAGCTTTGCTCGGAGCCAAGTGTTTCTCCCAGGCTCCTGGTGATGCTCTCCCAGCTCTCTGGGAGGCTCCTGTGTGTGGAGGCTGCTGTGTGCTCCCCCCGGGGTGGAGGGGGCTGCAGCCCCAGGCTGGGACAGGCAGGAGCCTGTCCCCAGCTCCCGGTGAGGTTTTGAGGGAAGCTGAGTTTAATTTTCCAGGCTGGTGGCCACCCAACACCAGTGGCAACACCCTGCGGTGGAGGAGGCATGCAGAGCCCCAGGAGAGCTCGAAGGGCAGTGGCATCACCCTCCCACCACGGTCCCAGGGAAATGGGTCCACCCCAAACCACCAGCCACCATTTTGTGGGGATCCCCGGGCTCCCCTTGTCCCTACTCAGCTGCTCCTTCCCACCACACCGGTGGCTTGCGAGGCTTTGCTGCCGGGCGCCTGAGATGTGATGCTCTGCACAGAGCACACGCTGCTCAACCAAGTGGCCACAGGGGCAGCTCAGGTTTCTTGCTGCTTCCCTCTTACTGAAATGAATTTTTTTAGCTCTCAGAAGGGAGCTTTAAGATCTGGCCATCACATAGAACCTCTGTGCCATAAATCATCTGTGTTTGTACAGCACCGAGCACAGCAGAGGCTCGGCCGGGGACAGTGTGGCTGCTGCAGGGATAACAAAGAATAAGCATCTCCCTCTGGCCGAATAAACATTTTAAGCTGCTATTCCTGAGGAGCCCAGGCAGTGGTGTGGGGATGATCAGCCTGGTTTGAGGGCAGCCTCTGGCTGGGCTGTGCTTGAGAAGCTTCCCACACTGCTTTGCTCTGCAAAATTGCCCTTCATGAAACCCCTGGGCTGAGACCGCCAGCTCTCAGCATGGTGTGATGTCCCCTGCGTGTTGTCCCCTGCCAGGGGGAATTGGAGACGCTATGGTAGCCTGAGCTGCAAACAGCTGGGGAGGCTGCACTGTTGGTGAGCAATGGGATGGGGTTCAGGGTGGGACTTGCTGCCAGTGACAGGGGGTGATGATTTTAACCATAGGTGATAGGAGCTACACACACATGTGAGCACCGTGATGTGATGCATGAGGGGCCTGGCCAGGAAAAGGATGGAGAGGATGATGGATGTGGGTGCTCGCTGTGTCTAACATCTCCCAGTTGGAGATGACAGAGCCACTGGTTACAACAGGGTGATTTTTTGCTCATGTCCTCCCCTTAAACACTTTGCTGCCCCTTGTCTGTGTTTCTTGGGGTGTCTGCATGGCTGCCATCGACTCCCTGCTGGAATAACTGGAGTGACCAGGGCATGGCCGGGTGCCGAAACCGCACTGTGCTTGATGGGCTGGTGGGACGCAGCCTCTGGGCTCACTGGGGACCACATTCCTCCGTGTTTACCCACTCAATGGCTGTCCCTCGTGTTGCCCTTGGTCGAGACAGGCCGTTCTCACAGCCCTGGCTCTGTCTCCTGGTGCTTTTACGCTCAGACATTTCCTCTCCTACCTCCGCCAGACCAAAGTGGTATTTCTGTTACAAACCTCTGCAGAACAAACAGGTTGTGGCTGGGAAAGGGGATAAACCAAAGGGACATGAGTGACTGAAGGGGCATCAGGGGACCGGGGATGACTGGGATGCTGCTAGCCCACAGAGTGAGCACTGGAATGGGGATCTCCCCAAGTCAGCAAGAGCTGTGAGGGCAGGTTTGCTCCACGGCCACCCTCCATTGTCCCCTTCTCCTGCAGGGCCAGATTTTGCTCCAGACGTAGAGCAAATGGAGCGTGCGGTGCCCAGAGCCACGTTCAAGGCTGCAGCCTGTTAGGTCTTAAAAATTTAAAAGGGCATCTTTGAAGGTGGATTAGAAGCTTGGATGCTGAAAGAAATTCCTGCAGGAAGAAAATTCAACAAACAAAGTCCCTTGGCTGAGAACAAAATTTATACTCATCCGATTTGCTGAAGGTTTTCGTGCTCCCCAGCAACGGGGGCTGTGTTTGCGGCTCTGCAGATTGGTCAGTGTGGTGGATGAGGTCTAGGGTAGGAAACCTTTCCATGCTGGCATTGCAGGGTCACTTTTGTGCAAGGGATTGCCCCAGTTGGTGCCTCAGTTTCCTCCTTTCAGTGCCCAGCTGAGTATCTGTTAGGTAGCAGGAAACTAAACCCCATGGATCTGGGGACTTTTGACTTGCTTTTAAAGCAGTTGGCATGAATCTCCAAAGAGCAGATTGCTCCCTTATTGATTCTGATCCTTCTCCAGCTGGCAAACACGTGTGTCCCTCTTGACTCTCTGTTTAAATGACGTGAAATACCGATGTGGTTTCTTTTCATTCCTTTTCCTAGCTTGTGCTCGAGCTACCTGCTGGTTTTTAGGTAACCGAGTGCCCCAGCTTGCTGTAGGGCCAGGGCTGTGCTCTCAGCCCATCCTGCTCCTGGTAGTCAGTGAGCGGCACTCACCAGTTATACTCTGGTTTTGGGGTACGGGGAAGGGCCCAGTGCTGGGAACACTTATAGTGTTGTGGGGAGCCCAGGGCAAAGTGCAGAAGGTGGGAACTTTGGGGGAGGCTCTGATTTTGTCTGTTTGAGCCTGCTGTTGGTAATCACTGTCGACCAAGGGTGGGGGTGCAGGATTGGACCCTCATGGATGGCCACCAGCCTCTGGTGGGGTTCAGATGCCTTTTCCATGAGCCAAAGCAGCTCAGATTTCCCGGCCCCTGCTGTAGATTCGCTTGGCTGGAGAGAGGACAGCTTGTGTGGAGGGAGATGGGCCTCTGAACACCACATCCCAGGGATGTTCGGGATGGAGATGCCTGTAGGAGGGAGATCCCTGTGGCTGCTGTGCCCCTTGGGACTCCTTGCTCGTGCCTGGGCTGTGTCTGAGAGCTGTGAATATGCACCTGGTCCCAGACTGCCTCTGAGCGTCCTGAAGCAGAAATACCCGCCTTGAGCATCTAGGAATGTGGGGTGCCCCAGGGGTCCCTTGGCTGTCCCCCCTTGGTGCACAGCAGTTTTCCAGGCCAGGACACTCCATGCAAAACCAAGTGGCTCTGTGGCCCGCTCGGCAGCATGGCACTGCCGTGGCTCCCTCCTCTTTATTAAAGTGTCATCAGGGTTTAAATTCAAGCTCATCATCAGCTGGGAGCACATGAACCCACCTCATGTTTTATGGGGTGCCATCTGCCAGGCAGAAGCAGAGACCCCAGCATGGGGCTGGCTGCCTTCAGCAGGATGGGGTGCAGCTGGGAGTCACTCCGTGCAGGTGGGGGACCCGTGGGGTCGGAGCGGGGACACGGGCTGGCTGGTGGCACAGGCCGAGCCCCTGCACTCCGCATTCCCATCGCGATCCAGTCGCGGGGCTGCCAGTGAACGGGGGCCGTGGCAAAGGGAAGGGCTTATTTAAATTATTAATTAGGTTTGTTTTGAAACACGGGGCTCCGAGCAGCCTCCGCAGCAGAAGGAATTGCGATTAAACGCCAGCCCTCCGGCAGGCCGGCCATGTGTGCGCAGCCGAGCCCGCAGCGCTTGGCTGCCAGATAAAGACGTTATTGTTGTCATCGTGCCTCGGCCCCAGCCCTCCGCCTCCCGCGCTCCCACCCACCCGCGGCCGAGCGGCTCCCAGGAACAAAACACCCCCCCCGTGCTCCGTCGAGGCTCACTCGTGGCGGAGCCGCGGTGCCGAGAGGAGGAGGAGGAGGAGGAGGAGGAGGGAGAGAGAACCAGAGAAAAACTTGTCTTGGGGATTAATAAGAGGCAGGAGGAGGGAGAGGTGCACACAGGTAAGCTGTGGGCAGGTGCTTTCTCCCAGGCTCTTCTCGCCTTGCCTGACCCTCCAACCCGTGGTCCACGATGCTCCTGTCCTCTCCAGCTTCCCTTATATGCAAAGCAGCATCTGCTCTTCCTTAGTTTTTCCTCTCTTCTTGTGGGTTTTTCTGTTCTTCAGCGGCTGGAGTCTTTGTTCCTTCCTTTTTCTCTTGTTGTGAGAGTTTTTCCTCGGCATGGAGCAGTCTGGAGTAGAGGGGGGGCAACTTAGGGCTGCAAACTGAGAGGGAAGTCCCGTGTGTGGTAACACTGCAGCTACTGCCAGGCGCTTTCTGCGAGGACCCCCTTGAGTCCCCCCACCCCTCACTGGGGCTCTCACACGTTCACAACCCCACACACGCTTGGCTCTGGCTCTGCAGTCAGGAAGGCAGAGCTGGGGGGCTGCACAACTCCCCCCAGCACAGTCCCCTGCCTTGGAGAGCAGCAGGGAAAGCGTGTGAGGAGGGGGAGAGGCTGCGAGGGGAGCGGACACCTCCGGAGCCGGGACTGCTACCAGGGAGCCTCCGGTAACATTGGGGTCACCCCTTGTGCTGAGCACAAGTTCCAGCGGACGGGCTGGGGGAAACTGGGGGGGTCTAGAGGGTCCTGCTCCTGCATGAAGGGGGCTCGGTGCAGCCCCTTGTCCCTGTGCCGGAGTGGGAACCGTGCAGAGAGGACCAGCATCACGCTGCTGTGAGAGCAGCCAAACAGCACCTCGATGCTTCAAGGGCACTTTTCAGCAAGCTGGTTTTCTACCCAAAATGTAGGGGGTAAAGCCCTTCCCTCCTGCCCGGTGCCTGGTTCACACAGACCGTTCCCAGGGCGTCGGACACCGCTTTCGGTGCCTCTGTCCCCGCGATTCGAGCCAGCTCCGCTCCAGGCAGGCGGAGAGGTGCAGCCCTCCCCGCCGATGCCCTGAGGATCCCGTTCGGAGCTGACTCTTTGTTTCTGCTCGAGCAGAGGCAGGAGGTGGAAGCAGCAGGGCAGCGATGTTCGCTGTAGAATCACAAACGGGTTTGTCTTGGAAGGGACCTTTAAAGCTCATCAGTGAGCAGGGACATCTGCAACCAGAGCGGGTTAAGTCCCGGGGAAAGGGTTTTGTTGCATGGAAGAGCCTCAGCCCAAACCTGCCCTTCCCCGTTTGTTTGAGAGTTTTAGGAAAAGCATGTACGGGGCAGAAAGTGGGAATTCATCCCCCTGGCAGCTGAAGGCAAAGCACGTCGCACACGAGGGCTTGGAAACTTTCCTGGGAGCCTGCGATCCGTGGGCCTGCCTTATGTGGTGCTCGGCATCCCGCGAGCTGCTGGAGCTGCCTCCTGGGAAGCACCCTTTCCTCGGCTGGCCTGGGACAGGCAGAAGTGGAGGGTGCTGGGTGTCCCTGTGCCCCTGGGGACGGCAGGGGAGGCGAGGGGATGGGTGTTTTCACTTCGGAAGAGATAAAAGCGCAGCCGCGGGAGGTTTCCTTTGCCCTCGGGAAGAGGCTGGAGGAAAGGGATGAGGCAGCAGCAGCTGATAAGGCATCAGAGAGGTTTCCCACCCTTGCAGAAAGCAGAGCTGGGGGGGCAGAAGTGAGGTATCTGCTTGAAGGGGTGTGTGGGGGGGGTGTGAGGCAGGCTCGGGGGCCAGGCTGTGGTCTCTTTGGCAACATTTTCTCCCGCGATTTGCTTTTGTCTGCGTCCAGCCGGTTCCACTGTGTGTGGCAGAGAGATCTGCGGGCGGGCTGAGCTGGGAGCAGCCCTGGGAAGGGTCGGGACATGCAGTGAGGGAGGGGGAGGAGGAGGGAGGAATTGCTGACAGGCAGCAGAAAGGTGTTTTGTGCCAGGGCTGCCTTCCCAAGGCCTCTGCTGCAGGAGGAGGCTGCTGGAGGGAGCAGGGAACGCGACGAGCCTTTTGCAATGAGTCTGGTGACTGTGGTATAGTGAGGAAATGCTCCTGGCATGCAGGTGCTCTGTGTTGTCATCTCCGTGTCTTGAAGTCCTTGGGCTGAGACCAAAAGTGTTGCTCGAGAGCCCAGGAGTATGTCTGAGCTGCTCTCCAGGAGGGTCATCCGAGACCCCCATCACTTCCATGGACACAGCACTGTCTCCACAAGAAGGAACACAGCGGGGCCGAGCCCCTGAGGCTGCCCTGGCGATGTGCTGGCTCTGGCCCCAGCCGAGCACGTTACTGCAGCTCCGCTCCTCGCTGGGAAAGGGCGAGAAGAACGAGTTGTTGCATCAGGGCTCTGTTTCCCAGGGGACCCTGGGGACGCCTGGGTGACAGCGTGTCTGCCCTCCCCTTGGAGGACGGCCTTGCACTGTATTTAGCCCTTTTCCATCATTCCCAGCTCTCCAGCGCCGCTGGATAAAGAAATCCCTGTTTTGATTATGGTTGATCAGACCCAGGCTCTTGCAGAGACATAATGGGCTGTTGCAGTGGCTGGACATGAGGGAAGACAACGAGGGAGCTTTGCTGGCTCCTTTTGGTTATTTTTAGCTTGCCCTCCTTGTTCTGCTCCAACGTGCAGGTTCCCAGGATGGGTGGGGGCATTTTCCAGCCTGGGGAACTGCAGGGATGATGAGAAATGGGGGTCCCAGTGGGAAAGCTGTGAAGGCAGCTAGCAGGATTAGGGGCAATGGGTTGGGAAGGATCTCTGGTCCAGCCATCCAGGCTTTCCCTTCTCCTCCTGGAGTCAGAACCTCCCTTTATCCCTCCCAGCCCCTCCACACGAGCAGGGGTCCCAGATATACTGGTGACAGCTGCCCAGAGCCAGCTGCATGTCCTGCTGCTACAAGAGGAGGTGAGGAGGGCAGGAGGCACCAGGGCAGAGAGTTGGGACTTCTGCCTGTGACAAATCCCCCCCCCCGACCTTTACATAGCTCACTCTTGCCCTGGGGGTTGTGATTTTTGCCTGCCCTTGGCCCTGGTCCCTGGGCTGGCAGTGAACTCTGCTTGGGAGCTGTGGCTCAGGGAGATGCAGCAAAGATCAACTATTTGGACAGCAAAGACCAGTGGCATTTGGAGCTGGAATTTCCAGCTGTTGTGCCGGATTTTTGTCAATTGTAATGAGATGACTGAGGGAGCAGCTGCCTCCTTCTGGGAGACTCCCTGGGCTGGCATCTGTTGGGTGCTTTGGTCTCACACCCAGGCCAAGCTGTTTGGCCCAGCCCGTGGCTCAGGAGGTGTCAGAACTGGTTTTGACCATGAATTGAGCCTTTTCTCCACAGGCGCCTGGTTTCCCCAGTGCATTCATTGCTTCGTGATTGAACTTTATTCCAGTTGCATGGATTCCTTGTGGGTAACTGGGATCCGAGCTGTCCTGTCCGTCGGGGAGTGGTGAGAAAGGTCGAGTGGAGACATTTGCAGAGCAGGCGCTGTGCCATGGCTCTGGCCGGGGATTCAGCAGCCGGTGCTCATGTAGAATCAGGGTGTGGGATTTTGAAATCTGGCTTCTTGCATTTCATGCCAGTAAATTAAACTGCATGAAACTGGATGGAGAACAGACTGATGACTGTGTCGGGTCCAGGGAGAGCTGGCTTTGAACCTTCCAGCATGTTGGAGACAACTGTAAAGCTTGTGGTGGCCTCAGGCTTGTTGCATCCCCGTTATTCTGGATGCAGGGCTGTTGTGGGGACTGCTGTCTGTGAGCTGGGTTCTGCAGATTGCTTGGATTGCTTCTGCTTTCCCAGAGCGCGCTGTGGAACAGTGGACAGTGCCTTGTCGGGGAGCTGCAGCTTTGCAGGGAGAGACTGGTGGGGACCAGCAGAGGAGAAGGGTCGTGGCAGTGATGGCTCTGCCCGGCTGTGATGGGCAGAGGGGCTGTGGAACAGCAGATAAAAGGGGCTGTATCTGCCTCCTGATGCTTTCCTTCTGTGCTGACAAATGCCACATGATGCTGCCACTCTCCAGCCTGAATTTCTGGCTCGATGACTATTTCTGCAATGTGCCGAGTCCCTAAACATCTGCAGCATTAAAGCCTCATGCGGAGGGGATGGTGCAGGCTGTGTGGGGCCAGGTTGTTCCTGGAAGGGCTGAAGCTCAACCAGTTCCTGACATCAACGAGAGGACAGCTCTGCCCTGTCCCCCACCCTCCCTGTGACATTGCCCCAGGTGGTTGTTGGGTGGCCTGAACTAAGCATCGCCCTGTGAGTGGAGGGAGCCGAACGCCCAGATCGCAGCGTGTACTGGCTGGAATATCGTGTTCCAGCTGCCTCCTCCCCTCTGCAATGGGCCAAACTCAGACCTCGGCCCCCACCACTCCCCTGGGCATTGGGAGTGTTAAAATCCAGGTCTGAATTTTGGAGTGGAGACAAAATCCCATGGAAAGGTCTGGGACAAGGTGGGAGGAGAGCCATGTGCAGGGAGGGACGTGGCTGGGAAAGGAGCGAGGTGCTGCGGGGCAAGGGAGGGGACTGCACGTAGAGCAGCTCCCTGTCACGAATTGGTCCGTTCCCTGCATCTCGCTTTTGAATGTGAGTCCTGAATCTGAACCCTTACAGCACAGAAGCACGTACGTCCCCGAAGGAGACTTACTGCAGCACTGCCGAGCTGCATATCTGGCAGTGTTCGGCCCCGTTGCTCTTCCCCCATTCCTCCCTTCCCCCCTTGAGATGCCAGAGCTCTGATTGAAACCAGCAGCCACGGGAGGCTTGTAGGGTTAACCAGAGCCAGATGGGAGCGGGCGAGACAAAAAAGAAAGTAACAGCCTGGGCCTGGAGGGGGGGGCGAGAACAGGATCTTTTCTTGAAGAAAGTCAATTACTTGGAGCCCCAGGAATGTGTGGGATCACTTCAAAGGCAGCCAGGCTCGAGCAGCCGTGGCCCATCGAGGGTCCTAAGGGCATTCCTGGGTGGGATGCAGACCCAGTGGGAAGCTGTGAGCAAAAAGGGGTTGGTGTGGTTGGGGGCTACCCCTGCAGCATCGGTCTGTGCTGCTTGGTGGTGGGATGAGGGCTGGGGATGTTCCCCTGCTGCTGCCCGAAGGCCATCACGATGTGCTTGGCTCAGCTCTGCCTGTTGGCT
>JAAGNO010000040.1:0-10059 GCA_033439905.1 Ceryle rudis
GTCTGGAGAAGAGAAGACTGAGAGGGGATTTGATAAATGTTTATAGATATCTGAGGGCTGAGTGTCAAGAGGAAAGGGCCAGCCTCTTCTCACTTGTGCCCTGTGATAGGACAAGGGGGAATGGATGTAAGCTGGAGCACAGGAGGTTCCACTTTAACATGAGGAGGAACTTCTTTACTGTGAGGGTCACAGAACACTGGAAGGGGCTCCCCAGAGAGGTTGTGGAGTCTCCTTCTCTGGAGATTTTCAAAACCCACCTGGCTGCGTTCCTTTGTGACCTGTGCTGGATTATAAGATCCTGCTCTGGCAGAGGGGTTGGACTTGAAGATCTCCAAGGTCCCTTCCAACCCCTAACACCCTGTGATACCCTGTGTAAAGGGAGGAAAGTGTCAGGAGAATGGAGCCAGGCTCTTCTCAGTGACATCCAGTGATAGGACAAGGGGTAATGGGTACAAGCTGGAGCATAGGAGGTTTCTGGGTAAACAGAAGGAAAACTTTTTCACCGTAAGGGTGACAGAGCACTGGAACAGGCTGCCCAAGAGGGGTTGTGGAGTCTCCTTCTCTGGAGACATTCAAAACCCACCTGGAAAATGCGTTCCTGTGTGACCTGCTCTAGGTGATCCTGCTCTGTCAGGTGGGTTGGACTAGATGATCTTTCGAGTTTACTTCCAACCCCTAATGTTCTGTGATCCCCACTGACATAGGGGTGCCCATACAGCACTGGTAGAAGAAATGTTTCAGGCTGTGTGGGTGTTGGGTGCTAAACTGTTTGGTTTTCAACAAATATGCAGTGTTGCATATAGTGGAAAGGATATGTGAGGTTTCTGAGAATACTTTCTGTACTGAAGTTATGCGCTTGTGTGAAGGATATGAATTCAAGTACTACAGGAGCTGGTTTTGCACTTTCTTGCCCAGCACATCCCCAGCAGTCTAGTCCTAGGCTTTTCAGGTGCAGAAGCTGCACCTTTGTTCAAAAGGCAATGGAAGAGTTTATTCCTTTCTGCTTTCACAGAAACTTCTACTTCCTCTTTCTTTCTCGCTTTCTTTTTCTTCTTATTGGGAAAATGTGTAAGAGTCTCAGAAAAACCCACCAGAAATGATCCTACACAAATTTATGTTCAAGAGAGTCCTGTATTGATAATCCTGCATAGTTTCCTGTGGCAATCTTGTCGATAGAGTTTTTCAGCTTCATGATGCAGTTTCTTAATATTTCTCATCTCTTTCTAGCATCTGTGTTTGAAATATAAAATGGGTTTATGAGTTTATAAGCTATATGAGTTTACAACAAGTACCAGCTGGCAGAGGTGAGAGCGATTAAGTGATAGGGTTCCTTACTCCCAGGTTGCTCCATTTCCTCTGCAATATAGAACCATTGGCTCCACATGAGGCTTCCTGTTGTGCTCTTGTTGTGGTCATGTTCATGACCCTTCTTTTGCTAGGAAGAGGAAGATAAATTATATTTTCCATTTAAAAAATTCTGTTCAGAGATTTGTCTCTTTTAAAAATCTGTATATGGATTAGTTTCCTGATTCGAGATCTTACTATCTACATTTTTAGAAGGGATTTTGTCTCTTACAGAGAGCAGAGCAAAATTAGAATGTAAAATATATTCATTCTAAAATAATATAAAAATGCCCATTTGCCCTTTAGGGGACATTATAATACACATTTTTGTACTGTGTTTTTTGAGTTGGCTGTCTTTCCATTGTCTTTAATGTTATAACACTTCTGCTATAAAAGCCATCATAATCCAAATTGTATAATGAGTTAATTGGCAATTGCTAGTAATTATTACTAAAAAAAAAAAAAAAAGTCTAATAATTAACCTGCACTAAGAACTTCCTAAAAAGAGCCGAATTCCAACTCTTATTTAGCTTGTTCATTTTGGAAAACATGGCCCTCACTTTCACCAGAGAATTCTCCTGTCATTTTGATAGGAAGGTATGTCAACATGATCTGTCATGGAGAGACATGTTCCAGGAGAATACGTGTCTCCAGAGGAGTTGTGTTTTTTGCTGGCTTATAAATCTAAGCTCTCAAGTGTTGAAATGTATATTGCCTTAAATTAGTGTGACATTGATCTGGTCTTAGAATGGGTCAGGAAGAGAAATAAATGAGCATGGAAATATCAGTCAACTCGTCAGTATTAATTGGTAAACAATAGAGCTGTAACTATTTTATGTTGATTATATTCATTAACAGAGTAATTATCATATTAATTGATATGCATTAACAGGTGCTTACACTGAAAGCAGTTGCAAACTGGGATGTGTTACGCTTGAAAAGTAGCCTGGGTGATTGCTTTCATTAGCCAAACAGATGGCTAGATGTTTGCTTGCCATTTTATGGAGCGAGCATTATAATCAGACAATATTTTATATAGTATGAAGTATTTATAAATCAATAAAAGATGAAATTTACGCTCACTGTTAGTGTAAAGGCAACTCACATGTGGGAGAATGTCATCTCCATGATAAATATCCAGCTACTGTTCTAATTAACTCTTTTTGATTACTTTCAAGTGCAATGATGATGTATTGACATGCTCTGGAGTATGTGAGAACAGACCTTGTGTTAAATGATGGATTTCAGTGCCCTTCTCATGCATCTATCTGCTTCATTCCCAGCTATGACCTGCTTTTTGAAACTTTAGGCCTTCTTAGGAGGAGCACTGCTGTGCATCTCTGAATGTTAACTAGGCACACTCTAAATGTTGGCTTTTAACCTTGTTGAAAATGAGGTGGTGTGGAGATTCCCAAATTTTTAATCTAAATTTACTTTTACATTTGAGAATCTTCTTCCATTATCCTCAGTAAAGTGTAGGATAGCTCTTTTGCTATGGTTTTGATTAGTATATTGTGTTCCCTTGTCTCTTTAGTGATGTGGTCTTGATAGCATTTGCTCCAGTGTAATTTGAACTTCCTTTCAACTTGTTACTGTCCTTGGCCCTGCAAAAATGTCCGACTTTGAAAACTTCTATTTTATGTCAGAAGGAGTTTTTGTATGGGACCCTTTTGCTCCAAAAATTGAGAGAGAAGATATACCCTGTAAACAACTACTGAAGACAGTCACCTCTAACTGGAGCGCTAGAACAGAAACATTTGCATTGTCTTTCCATGTTCCCATGGGTTACATAGACACTGGGCTAATAAATGTTCTTTGGTGCACACCTTTTCTGGTCTCGATTCTGTATCCAAAAGTTCTTTCCTGGTGAGACTCTTCGTCCCAGTGAGACTATCTTTATCAACGATTTGGATAAGGGGATAGAATGCACCCTCAGTAAGTTTGTAGATGACACCAAGCTGGGTGGAAGAGTCGATCTGCTTGAGGGTAGGGAAGCTCTACAGAGGGATCTGGATAGGCTGGGTTGCTGGGCCAAGGCCAATTCCAGGAGTTTCAGTAAGGCCAAATGCTGGGTCCTGCACTTTGGTCACAACAACCCCCAGCAGTGCTAGAGGCTTGAGGAGGAGTGGCTGGAGAGCTGCCAGGCAGAGAAGGACCTGGGCGTGTTGACTGACAGCTGTCTGAACATGAGGCAGCAGTGTGCCCAGGTGGCCAAGAAGGCCAACAGCATCCTGGCCTGGATCAGCAGGAATAGTGTAGTCAGCAGGAACAGGGAGGTGATCGTTCCTCTGTACTTGGCTTTGGCAAGGCTGCACCTTGAATACTGTGTCCAGTTTTGGGCCCCTCTCTACAGGAAGGACGTTGAGGTGCTGGAGAGGGTACAGAGGAGGCTACCAAGCTAGTAAAGGGTTTGGAGCTTGTCTCTTATGAGGAGAGGCTGAAGGATCTGGGGCTGTTTAGCCTTGAGAATAGAAAGTTGAGGGGAGACCTTATTGCTCTGTACAACTACCTGAAGGGGAGTTATAGCAGGTGGGAGTTGGTCTGTTCTCCCTGGTGACAAGCCACAGAACAAGAGGAAATGGCCTGAAGTTGAACCAGGGGAGGTTCAGGCTGGATATTAGGAAGAACTTCTTTACTGAAAAGGTTGTCAGGCATTGGAGTAGCTTGCCTAAGGAGGTGGTGGAGTCCTCATCTTTGGAAGTGTTTAAGAGCTGGGTAGATGTTGTGCTTAGGGCCATGGTTTAGTGGGTTTGATAGGGCTGGGAATAAGTTTGGACTTGATGATCTTGAAGGTCTCTTCCAGTTGGAAAAATTCTATGATTCTATGACTCACTTGAACCTTGCAAAGTCTCCTGCGAAGTCTGGCTTCCAATCAAAACCAGCCTGAGGGATCAGCAAACTTAAGAGTTCTCGATAATTGCATTGCTCATGCTATAAATGTCAAAGACGTTAAGAATTGTGATACTGTAGCATAAATAGAAAACTTAGAAAAAATATTTCATATTCCACAAAACATTCTAAAGTACTGGTAACAATTTTTATTTTTTTTTTTAAGTTTAAATGACATATAAACTCGCAGACTAGATTTCCAATTATGGCTTCAAACCTGGAAATAGATTTAGGGGAAGTAGGAGGACTTTTGCTTACCACTGGCACCGAAATAAAGCTGTAGCTACCTGTCCTTTTTACCTCCCCCTTCTTTGCATGCTTCCATGGCAACATGATGAGCCTTTTTATCTTAGATTGTATTTCAGCCTTAGGATCCAGATGACCCTGCAGCTATACAAAGAGCTATGCTGGCACAAATGCTTAGAGTGTCATGTACTAGGTGGAATGTTTGGGACTGGAGGAAAGCAGGACTTCAGTTCTTAGCAGCAATAGCTTTTCCTGACTTAAAATCCTTTTACTGACTTAAAATATTTAAACTCCTACCATACCTGGAGTCCTTGGAGTACCAGGCTTGTTACTGGCCCAGTTGTGGAGCCCTTCTCTGCAGCACACAGTAGGTGATGAGCTCCCTCTTGCACCAGGTCTTGCTCTGATAAATAAGCAGCTGTAAATGTCATATGGTATTGAGTTGAATAAAAATGTTTTTTAGCACTTCCTTGTTTTCCCTCCTCTGTGGGGTGATGTCCCAAGTGTACAGCTTCCAATGATTCTCCATAGCTGCATTTGTACAGTCTATATTTTGCCTTGGCACTTGAAACTATGATGCAGAATCTTTTGCTCCAGATGGACCGTAATGCATCATGCATCTAAAATAAGTTGTCTTCTCCTTGGTCCTGTAGGGTCAAGTGATAAGGCATTTCAGGCTAGCCACTGCTGACATTTTTGGTACTGAACAGCATTTCTCTTTGTCTGTTAGTGCCAGGGACTTCAGAAGAGATCAACAGATTTTCTCATGTTTTAGCCATATTTTTCTGCAAGCCAAAAACAAGGCAAAAGACAAAGCTAAAAAAGAGATGTTTCAGTCAAAATATGATGAACGGTACACTTTTATGAAATTCAGTTGCAAATCATTCTGTCAACAACCTGAAGTCACTTGGCCTTCCAAAGAGGTTGATCACCATGGTGACAAAAACCCCAGATACTTCATTTTCCCCAAACCTTTATTCATGTCGTAAGTGGAGTGGGAGCCCATCCTTCTTTTACTGAGGAAACAGGAGAAGTATTTTTGTCAGTGCTTGTTATCTGCTGAAAGATCCTCTCAAACTTGCATGTTACTGGGAAATGTTTGCTAGGGCAGGTGTTCCTGCACAGCATCTGTATGTGCAGAGAGATTCACCTGAGTACAAGTCAAGACCCAACTCAGTAAAATATTGAAATGGTCCATAATGGCTGAAGAATTGCCAGGGGAGGTCAAAGGAGGGGAGAGGGAGAGAGGAATGTTTGTTATTACTTGTATATGAGTGCTGGAAGATAAAAGCAAACTTTCTCTAAAGCTAGTTCTCTTTATTTCCCATGGTGAATTTATCATGTTTCAAGGGCCCAGAGCTCATAAACACACACCTGGCTCTTGAGTTGCAGTTTGCATATTGAAATCTTTTTTTGTGAGCATGTTTCACTGGAACAGGCAAAGCTGTTTCACTATTATTGGAGATACAGTTGTTTGGGTTTTTTTAATTTAATTTTTATAATCATCTCTGTGTATTTTGTCTGCAGCTCTGGTAGGCCATCTGGAGCACTCTTGTTTTGCTTTTTTTTTACCTTTTTCAGTACCATACTTCACTTCAGAGTTCAATTATCCCAGAGAATATAAGGAACTAGAACGAGCCTGTTCAAACTGAAAATGGATCTTGAGCAAAGTCCCAAATCCAAGACTATGCCTAAGGAAAAAGAACATGTTTGAGCACTGAGTTTCCTTGAAATACTTCAGGAGAGTCTTTCATTGGTGTAGGGCACAAATCTGGAGTAAAAATTGATGAAAAACATCAGTTGCCTCTTTTATTTTTCTTCCAGTTCTCCCCCATTATTCTTTTCTGTTACTGTTTTACAGAGAGACTGCTTTTCTCAAAGCTATTTTGTAATGCTGTTCTTTGCTTGGCCCCAAGCAAAAGCTGGAAACAGTCCCTGATGGAGTTGTTTTATCATGCTGTATGTATGTATTTTGGGGAACTATTGTAATGCCAGAAGAGTTTCACTAAGAGAACAAGTTTTCTAAAAGCATCCAGCTGACTTTCCCTCTGACTTCACCTTTGGGAGAGGAGGGAGTCTATTGTTTAGGCTCAGAAATTTGTATAAATAAGGAAATATTTTAATTCCCAAATTCAGAGATGGTTTTGAAGAGTACCATTGTTGCAAAGTTAGTTTTGAAGGTTGTTTTTTTTTTTTTCCCCTAAATCCCCCCTATGTGCAATGTTTTGACCTAAATCAATATATCTACTACAAAACCAAACCTGAGGTCCTCTTCTATAACATAATCTTTATTTATCATAGTGAGATCTAATGGGATTTTCTTTCTTTCTGTTGTCTTTGTTCTTTTTTATGTGATTCTATAGTGAAACATTGATCTTGAGGATTCTTCTTTGCAGTCATTCATCACAATTTAGAAGTTAAATTGAGTGTATGGTATTTCAGGTTAAAAAATAAAATAAGGGTGTAGATATATAATCACCTGTAAATTGGCTGCTGTTTTAAAAAGAGAAATTAAATGCTAACCAGGAGAACATTTCATAGATCCAAAGGAAAACGTTGACATGGTAAAGTTGATCACTTAAAAAGGAATTTCAGATAATTCCATTCAAATATTCAGCTGAGCCAAAAAACTCAAAAATTCTGAATGTATAGGGAGGGCACCTGTCCCAACTCTTGTCTATCATCCCTGTACTTTGCCCTCCCTGGTGATACGTTGCTACTGTTAGTTAGGAAGCTGCTTATTTGAGGTGCTGCTAAAACCATTTGGGATGGTTTCGACTGTATGCTTTCCTGTAGTCTGCTTTGTATAATACACAGGCAGGACTGGACAACAGTATTCAAAAATACAAAAAAGATTCATTGTTGACCATGTAAGTCAGTGACAATGAGAACAGCTTTCGTATCCTTAACCTTTAAACTTTTCAGAGTGTGCTGGAGTCATTCCTGCCTATATGGAAATATCCACGTGGCGTGCAGACATTGTTTAGGACTATCTACTGGATTAATGAAACTTTTCTTTCTGTTTCTACATGGTGTCAGTCCAGGTACAGCATCCTCAAACTGATACATTATTTGAGTAATCGAGTAAAGTTACCGGTAACTGTTGTTATTTTTTTTTTCTATTCTGAAATTGTGCTGTCCTGATGATTTTACCTTGAAAATACACTTTCTTCTAACGAGATAACATTTCTAGTCATATTTTAATTCATTAAGTTCCCAACTATTTGTTGTGTGTCATTCAAGTTAAAAGTAGACCCTATAAATTCTTTGTGGTAAAGGAAAAAGATTAAAAAAGATTTAAAAAAGAAAAAAGGTTAAAAAAGATTAGGAAAATAATTTCCTCACTGTGTTATTGCTAGCAGGTGATAGTATTTAAGGTACATGACAGTGAGTCTGTGACATGTAGGACAGTGTAGCAACATATGCACAACACACGCACATACCACCATGTGGCACAATGGAAACCTTAATTTACATAAAAGGAGATTTTAATACCTGTAAAATTACTGGCCAAATAGACTGGTTGGGTCTGTGTGTGTGAAATGGCACAGATATAAAGCATTTAATTACAGATATTTACATTTAATATGCCTTCTTTTTTTTTGGGGGGGGGGAAGGGGGGATGGCTGGGGATACTTAATGCATTATTGTAATATATATCACCAGGAAAATTTTGGCTTTTTAAACACAGGTTCTTTTAGGCACTGGGCAAGGGGAGGGAGAGATCTGTGCTCACTGGCTTAGGGCTTTATAAAAAGACCAAAGGAGAACATGAGGAAAATACCAGCAACCTGGTTAAGTGTATAAGGATTAAAAGCCATAATGGCACCATGCAAGGACTAAAACTTTTAATTTTGAAAATTTACAAAAGGTGATGAAATCAGGAATCGGGTGAGATGATTTTTAATGAATGATTTTGTACAGACACAGAATACAAGATTTTCTAGACTGTGAGGTTTAAATAAGGAGGTATTATAGAATCATAGAATGGTGGGGGTTGGAAGGGACCTCTGGAGATCATCGAGTTCAACCCCCCTGCCAGAACAGGAACACCCAGGGCAGCCCACACAGGAACACATCCAAGTGGGTCTTGAAAGTCTCCACAACCTCCCTGGGCAGCCTGTTCCAGACTCTGTCACTCTCTCAGTGAAGTTTTTTCTCATGTTTAGATGGAACATCTTGTGTTTCCCCTTGCTGCCAGTACATCTTGTCCTATCCCAGGGCACCACTGACAAGAGCCTGGCCCCTTCTACTTGACACCCACCCTTCAGCTATTTGTAAACATTGATAAGATCCCCTCTCAGGCTTCTCTTTTCCAGGCTAACCAGCCCCAGGGCTCTCAGCCTTTTCTTATCAGAGAGATGTTCCAATCATCTTTGTATTTCTGTGTTGGACTCTTCTTTATGCACCCCAGGAAACCTTGTGGCTTCTCGGCCACAAGGACACAGTGCTGTCCCATGGATAACATTGTCCACCAGGACGCCAAGGTCCCTTTCCATGGAGCTGCTTTCCAGTGGGTCTACCCCACTGGAAACGGTACCTGGTGTTGTTCCTCCCCAAGTGTAGGACTTTACACATCCTTGTTGAATTTCATGAGGTTTGCCTTTGCCCAGCTCTCCAGTCTGTCCAGATCTCGCTCGTTGACAGCACAGCCTTCCAGTGTATCAGCCACTCCTCCCAGTTTAGTATTATCAGCAGATTTACTGAGGATGCACTCTATCCTGTCATCCAGGTCATTGATGAAGATGTTGAATAAGACTGGACCCAGAACTGACCCCTGAGGAACACCACTACTTACAGTTCGCCAGTTGGACTCTGCACTATTGAGCACAACCTTCTGAGCTATATTAGGCAGTTCTCAACCCATCTCACTGTCTGCTTTCCTAACCCACACTTCCTGAGCTTACCTACTAGGATGTTATGGGTCACAGTGTCAAAAGCCTTGCTGAAGTCAAGGTGGACAACATCCACTGCTCTCCCTGCATCTATCCATTCAGTCACATCATCGTTGAAGGCTATCAGATTAGTCAGACATGACTTCCCTTTAGTGAATCTGTGCTGGCTACTGTTGATAACTTTCTTTCCTTCCATGTGTTGAGAGATAATCTCTAGAACGAGCTGCTCCATCACCTTTTCCAGGGGTGGAGGTGAGGCTGACTGGTCTGTAATTTCCTGGGTCTTCCTTCTTGCCCTTTTTGAAGACTGGAGTGACATCTGCTTTCCTCCAGTCCTCAGGAACCTCTCCTGTTCTCCATCATCTTTCAAAAATGGAGAGTGGTAGAGCAACAACATCAGCAGCTCCCTCAGCACTCATGGGTACTTTCTGTTGAGCCCATGGATTTGTGCATGTTTTGTTTACCCAAGTGATTTCTAACCCAATCCTCATCGACCAGTGGAGAGACTTCCTCCTTCCAGGTTTTCACCCTTACTTCCAGAGTCTGAGATTCCTGATGGCTGATGTTAGCAGTGAAGACTGAAGTAAAGAAGGCATTCAGTAACTCCCCCTTCTCTGCATCCTCTGTCACCAGGTCTCCTGCATCATTCAGCAGTGGGCCCACATTTTCCTTAGTCTTCCTTTTA
>JAAGNO010000041.1:0-55801 GCA_033439905.1 Ceryle rudis
AGGTCAGAGTTACACTTAAAACACGGGTTTGGTTTTCGGTTTTTTAATCAAGGAAGTTCAACAACAACAACAGCAACAAAAAACGGTCTCTGTACAGTAGTTAAATTTTATTACAAGTGTAATAAACTTAATGAGTTTTAGCACTAAGGCAATCACAGTTTCATAAGTTATATATATATATAATTTACACAAGTCTACATTGACAAATCAATTTACCAGTCACATCAACGAGGGATTTGTGTTATGGCAAATAAAGTTCATGAAAATTCACAGTTAATCTGCAAGTAGTTTAAAGATGCAGGAATAATATTGCACATAATAAAACAGTGGACTCTGAGGAGCAGATTTACAGTGTTCCAGCTATTCCTTCACAGAATATACATTGGTCATCATCATGCAAGAACTTCAAATACAGAATGGTATCATGTACCACAGTAAACAGTTACTCACAATGTAAGTTTTAAATAGAGTAGCAAAAAGCTGTTAGGTTTCTCTTCAAACCATATTTAAGTTCTTATAATAAAATACTTTGATAAAATCAAACGGAATTACGGTTGTCACATTATCTTTTTAGTATTCTTCTTTGTCTTTTCCTTTCTTTTCCTTTTCATCCTGTAGTGCAGTACCAAGTTTCTTTATCAGGACTGACAAAACTTTGTCCAAAGGATCCATGACCCCGCGCTGCAGCCACTTGGGAATAGTAGTCCTTGCGTGGTGGAAGCCCAGCTTTTGGAGGATGTAGTCAACACCAACGGGATCAATTTTTCTCCCAGTCCAGGATATTAATCTAAAAAAGAAGAAGTAGGGGATTCAATATCACGTCTACAAATACAGCCATTGGCATTTGTATAAACAAACGTCCATTTTTTACCACTGCTACTTCTGGCCCTCTCAGGTCCAACAGGGGTTGTTTCAAACAATGAATACACAGAAGACGAACATCGTCTGAATGCAAATGGCTGTTCTAGGCAGCAGAAATCCCAGACTGGGCTGCCTCCAGATCATGTTTAAATTGATTTATTATTACTGCTAAGACAAAATGCCAACTGTCAAGATTTGTTTGGCCTGAGCTGGTGTGTTGTTTGGATAGGTGATGCAGACTTAGGTGCTCCAGCAGCGGCAGCAGAGGTTAAACAAACCCTGACGCAGAGTAAAGTCATTTTCAGCGATCAGAAGCGTGTACTGAGAGCTATAACACACTCCTCTTTTGTGCTGAAGTTAAACTGCCATACGGAAGCTAGTCTGGTTTTTATTTTACTTTTTTATTTTAAGGTGACTGCTTAAACACCTAAAATTGGAATGCTAAAAATGGCAAAACTGCAAGATGAAAACCAATACAGCAGACAGTGAATGGACTGTTGTAGGACAGTGAAAGACAATAATCTACGCTCCCGGAGTTTAATTGTACTGTAGCCTAACTTTGAAGAGCCTCCAACGATATCCTGAATCTGCATGAATTCTAATCTAGAAGTTAAATGATCGCCATCCCTGGAGGTACTTAAAAGACACGTAGATGTGGTGCTGCGGGACGTGGTTTAGTGGTCACCTGGCAGTGCCGGGTTAATGGTTGGACTCCATTATCTTAGAAGTCTTTTCCAACCTAAATGATTCTATGATGTAATAGATAATTGCATTATCCAGCTTTTGTCATGTCCTGTAGCAGGTATCTTTCCTAGCAGCACTGACAGCCAAAGGCGAATCTGTAAGAGCATCCACATGCTTGATCCTCTCAGGAGCTGAACAGCATCAGCTGGGAAACACGCGGTTTGCAGGACAACGAAGCAGACAGAAAATGCAGAGACAGAGAGACTGGAGATAAGCCCAGCTTGTTACCTGAGCGTGGGTTCCAAATGCCAAGTATTGCACATAAATTCTCTCCAGTCGACTGTAGTGTAGGTGATACTTTCCTCTGCCTCTTTGTCAGCAGAGCTGTCCTCAAGAACACCGACAGAGTTTTTCTGCCCTGGACGAGCAGCCAAAATGCGAGGAGGAAAAATTGCTGCAAAACAGACAAGAGTGAGCGTTAACATTTAATACTACTTCTGTTGATTTCAGTGGAAGCAAAGTTAGGCTTAGCTTTTTAAAAATTAAATCAATTTTTAACAATTCAACTCTATTAAAAAGTATGAAAATATTTACTATCAAATTGCCCGACAACTGCAGATTGTCAGACGAGCGTTACCTCCTAAAGGCAAACTTACCTTTTTCTTTTTCTTTCAGATAAGCAGATACCAAGTCATGCAGAAACATGATCAATTCCGCATCCATAGTTACACAAATGTGGTCTGTAAATTCAGTTACCACACTGCACTCCACCTTTGGTTTAACACTTGTATCTACAGTCAGATAAAAATAGTATTAATACACTTCTGTATACTGTATGTACTTGGAAAAGTACCCAGAACTGGAACTGCAAATCGTTTGAAAATGACATAAGAAAACCAACCCCCTAAAACCAGCCAATGTAACCAAAATGTTCATACTCATTTCACTTTGTAAGTTTTTTTTCCTATAGTAACCCGTCCTTGGGCTGGATCTTCATGCCCTCAACAGTTTATTATTAAATTGTATCCTTTTATGGTGGATCTGCGGTAATTACCAGATTAAATCCTCTTTGCTTTAGCTTTGTATTTAATCATTTATGAGAAATAGCTGCGGATCCAGGGAAAAAGAGAAGTTTACTGCACCTTGTAATGAAGGCTCTTGGGGCTCTTGAACATGAATAGATTTAAAATCCAGCTGCATCCTTGGCAATGCAAAGATCGTTTCGGTTTCATGGTTGTAACTGGAGCCACCTCTGAAGCCGCTCAGCAGGCTTGAGCTCTTCACTGTTGTGCTGCTCTCTGGGTTGTTGGCATCAACATTTCGAAGCAGGTTTAACTCTACAGGGACAATGGGAAATTCCTGAATTCAGGATACAACTTGTAGTGTATGATTATTAAGAAGCTTATATCCTTTATCCTGCTTCCAAAAGCAAGCAAATGCTGTTGTTTGTATACTCAAATGCTCCAGGTGTAGCAAAACAGGGCTACACAAAAACATCCAACATAGAGCGTCTCTATCCGTAAACTTCAACCACTACATCCTGTTGTGCCTTTCAAAAGGAATAAATATGAATACAGTATTTCAATAATTTTAAAATGGTTTTGGGTTTTTTTTCCCCAAGAACCTATCATCTGCACATTTGTCACTATATGGTACGTTCTGCTATTGGCCCTTTCACAGAAATTCTATTGATAGAATTTACTGATTTTAGGGTTTGTGAGTGAAGTAGCAACAGTTCTAAGATTTATTTTAACATTATCTTTAAATCATTGTTAGTTGGAAAAGTTTCAAGATACGATTCAAAATGTTTTGCAGCCTAGAAGCAGCTGAAGGTTGAAAAATTTTAGGCAGAGGAGTAATTTTCAAGTGTCGATTGTTAAGTGGGGACAGAAGCAAAAAGACTAGAACTACGTGTAAACGTTCTGTACGCTGACAGAACATTGCGGCTGTACTGCACGGTTTGAAAAAGGGCTTCGCTCCCCAACACCTGCAGCAGTCCAGCACACTGCTGTGCTGCATTCCACAGTTCACCGTGAGGTTCTCGAGCAGAAACAACTTCCATTATTTCAAATTCCTTTCTCCCTGTAGCCCATTTGAAAATCAGCAGCTTTTAAACAGCTCAATCTGTAGCATTGCCCGGCAAGGAGACCAATCCCAAAACTTAATGAACACGAAACTAACCTTCATTCCTTGTGGCTGTAACGTAATTGAACCACTCTTTCACGCTGGCAACGCCATGGGGGGGGTTTTCGTGGCGGCGCCTTGTTATCTTTGTGATTGTTGCCATAGGGCTCTCGAGGGCTCCACAGGGCTTGGTGACCATAGTGTTATGGCCCAAATGAAAGTCCAGGGTTTGCACAATATACGTGGAGTGTTCACTAGTACCTGCATTAAAGGTGTGGGTAGCATGAGGCGAGAGAGAGGAGGAAAAAATGGAAAAAGCATCTTGGTAAGGGTGGTAGGATTTCTCCTCTCACTCTCATCTCCTTGCACAGGTATTTAACATGAGTAACTAGTCTATCGGTGGCATTAAAAACTGGTATAAAGCTTGCAAACAGAAAAATGAAATCCTGGGTAGCTACAGTCAGTAAAAACTTCTTGATATGAAGACAAATATAAGCAATAAGCCCATCAAAAGTTATCAAAGGACTACATGAACGCAGACAGGCAATTAGCTAGGCAGGCAATCCACTTTGTAAGCCTATTATCAGGGACATACCGAGTACATTTGAAAGTGTACTTTGTGTTATTCCACAGATAAAGCAAATTGTGGTAAAAATGGAGAGGGAACAGATGATTATTTTAGAAAAGTGGTGTATTTCTGGGAAATAATCTTGATTCAGACAAAGAAAACAAGTTTTCCTTTGATGATTTCTTATGTATCAATATGTTCTTAAAACTCATTTAAAGGAATTTAGAGAAGTGAGGAAATGGTTTAAATTACCGTCTTCCCAAACTTTCTGGGCTTCTGTCCAAAATGCAATATTGGGTTCTTCAAGGTGAAACAAGGCCCATGATTTTGAGCGGAAATTAGGTCCATGAAAACAAGCCAGTGTCATATGGTTTCCATGCAGGCTCATGGACCCACCAAATTGCATTCCATCTTCTGGCAATGGCATCTGAAATAAGGATATATGGCACCCAGAGAGCACTTTCAGAACTCCTGGCCAGTGGCGATGATGGGCTGCATCCAACACTGGAAAGCAAGTGCAATAGCAAGAACAAACTTGAGGAAAGAGCTTTCTCTTATATGGAAAAGATTGCCTCTATATTTATGGGGTTTTTTAATAAACCATGGAATTATGAGCGATATTTTCTAATCTATTTCGTTGACACTTTCATCTTTGTAATCTAAGGTGGCTGTAGCTTAAGAGAACCTGAACAAGCACACTCGGAAATCCGTGACTCATCGTCTTCAGACAAATTATGGTTTCAGTTCATGTTTAACAAAAAGAATAACATCACAGTCGCACTGCTACTCTGATTAGAAGGGTTTTTTTTTTTTAAATAGACTTCAAAGTAGACTTTGAGAACTATTTCAACTATTGAAATGGTTTGAAAAGTGCAAAAAAGTTGTTTGGTTTTGGTTTTTTTGGGGTTTTTTTTGTTTGCTTGGGTTTTTTTTGTTTTGTTTTGTTGGTTTGGTTTTTTTTTTGGTTGGTTTGTTTTTTCCAATACATATTTTTAAGTAAAACCTGAAAATAACACATTAGTTCATTACTGAATGAATTTTTTGCAATTAAAACATCCTACTTGGGCAGTATAGTGTACTTTTGGCATGACTTACATTGCTCATGTGAGCTTCTCTCCAAGTTGTTGGCCATAGTCTTGGGAGGGAGATAAGGAACAGGTCCCCAGGTGGACAAAGCTCGCTTGCTTGTATCAAACTGCTGAGTAAAGAACTCCTGGAGTTTCATTCCTATTTTTATTAGGTCTGGTGTGGTCGATCTTGAAATCATCACTTGGAAGATATCCCATTTCAAGTCCCCATGGACAAATATCTCACTAGATATTAAAAACAGCAAGAGCATTAGCAGTTAATCTATTTCCTACTGACAATAAAAACACCCCCACAAACCCTTTGCTTTGTAGGAGACACATTTTGGTGAGCAATAGTGTACAGAAGACACATCAGCAGAAACTGACCTTACCAAACGTTACACATTTGAAGCACAGGGAGCAATGATTACCTTTTATCAGAGATGCTCGAGTCCAAAGCATTATACAGATTAATCTTCCATTCATCTTGTAGCTTGAGATCAGCATTACTGAAGATTCCCATTAGGATACTGGACCCCATATAGTCAACACGTGCTTCAGTAGAACCCATGGTAATTTGAATTTTATGACTGGGCTGTTGGTTTGGGTGTTCAGAAATATGAGCTGAAATAGAACCGAAGCAATACAGAAAGATAACAATAAATATAAGAAAATATTTTCTTCCAGTGATATCCCCCTTAGGCCATCCACACGATACAAAGGGACTCAGAAAGCACTGGCTTCTTCCAGATGCACGAGGAAGTCGTTACTTCGGGGAAGCATCAGAACACCCAGCCTCTTTAGAAAGCCAGTTTTGCATTTCCCAGACCATATAAGCATTTGTGAAATTCCAGGAGGAGCTGGAGTGCTATCAAATCTTTCAGTTGCCATCTGTCCAAACAGCCGAAGGGGGTGGGAGGGTTGCACGACTAGACAGTGTAATTTTAGAGCAAGCAACCCCGAGACTGAACCATCTCCTGATGAGAAGGCTATACCTTCAATTTAAAGCATGTTTCATAGTCAGAATGCACAAGTGAGAATCCAAAGTTTTCACAGGCTAGCAGGATCACAAAGCGAGGTACTGTGGATACACTTGAGGTTTTTCACATTCATTTTCTGGAGCATATACTAATACCAGGCAGCCTTCCAACTTACCCACCATCTCCAGGGTATTAACATCTATGGTACCTCCAACAACTCCCCCTCTGGAGTCCAACTGTGATCTTCCCAAGCCAACAGACATGCTAATTTCCCGATCTCTGCTACTACCCACAGACAGACGACCCTGGCTTTTCAAACCACTAGTGGTCCACCTAGAACAGAGGTGAAAACAGGCAACAGTTTTTCAGGCTGTCAAAAAAAAAAATATTGGAAATTATTTACTGGAGAACAGTAAATAAAATGGTTTAGGCCTATGTGATTTCAGGATTAAGCATCTATCAGTATTCATGAGAGGCATGACAGTTAAAAACTGAAGAAGTTAGGATTTTAAAGATAAAAGACAGGAGGCTGTGAACAGTCTATGGGGAAAACGTTTGGGTTTTCACCCCCCACCCACCCAAAACCACACTGACAGAACATGCTTGATCTTGTTTTACACTTACGTGGTATTGCCCATGACATTGCTCATGTTCATTTGAACATTTAATTGTTTCAGGTTCATAGCAAATACCACCAGTGTTTCCCATGGTGTTCCTTGCTGGCTTCCAGCTTTATTTGACTTATTAAATGGAGTTGATGTTTTTGAGAGGGTATCTAAACAAAGAAGTGGACAAAAATTTACATTATTACACATGGTAGGGAAAAGTGACATTGTACATGTTATAAAAGGACAGACTAACACCGTATTTAGGTAACACCACAGAACTGTGGTGAGGATAAGTAAGAGGATTTGCAAAATGCATTGCTTTAGTTCTCATAGAAATAAGACTCATTTTACATATTTATTGTACAAATTTCTTTTTACTAATATCTGAAAGAGAAGTGACCTTTCATTTGCAGTCAGTCATACAAGAGCATAATAAGACATTCAGATGTTTACAAATACCAGTGTATTCAGAAAATTAATTACTGGTATCTGAATATTCAGGTAACACTTACTTGCATGTGCCAAGTCAGAATTGCAAGTATTAGGGTTTTCCTTGCTCTTTTCACAAAAATACTAGCAATACTTTTATAAGCCTGTGGAAAATTGCACTTCCCATCATCAAGCCACTCTACCAGCCACAAATCCTTCTCCAGCTGTCCTCTCCTAAAAAGCTGTTCATATGTATCACCTTGCTTGTGTTCTAAATGGACAAAATACCTTTTTTTCTCAGATATTTCTCCTAGACTAAAGTAAGCACCACACATACTAAACCTCCTATCTATATCTAACACCATAAATATTCCATATAGCCACTGCTAAAAGATAAAATACAATAATATTGTAGTAAAAAATAAAATAAAATCAAAACCTCACAACAACTTTATTTCTTATATAGAAATTACCCTTATTTAGGTCTCTTAGTATGAATCCAATGTCTCCAATTAAATGAAATAACTGACCTTGCCTGTGAGCTGTGATATTGACCCTCTGCTAAGAGCATGGCAATTGCTTGGATGAGAATAGAGAGCCAAGAAGATGATGAAGCAATCAAATTAAGCTGGAAAACTCATCTAATCCCAGTGAAACAACTCCTGCTCTAGTAGAAGAAACTGCAGTTTCATAGAAAGTATGCTAACTAGCTACATTTCAATTCATCCACTTCAGACATTTTCCTTTCTCCAAGCCACTGACTTTCCACTCCCAGGCACAGTGGGAAATAACATTTTATGGTTGCTTTCTACAAAGCAGTAACAACTTCTTTTTTTCCCCTCCATAAATCTGATGGAAATACTTTAAAAAACCTAAATAAATCACTGTCTGCTAACCTCTCTGAGGCACTGAAGAGTCAGACACGCTTCTGGATCTTGTAACAGCTGGAGACTTTAAGCTGTGAGATGCAGTCCCAGGTGACATACTGCTGCTTGCGGTATGTTCGCCAAAAACATTGGGTGACTGGGCCATGTGGGTAAATGAAGCAGACTGGCAGGGCTGCTCCCACGTCCTGCAGTACGCCTTCCGCGACGACTCGGGGGAAAGATGCTGGCTTACCCCTTCAATTGAATCTGGGGTTCCAGGACCCGATGCTACTAGAAAAGAAACACAGTACATAAAAGGCAGAAAAACTATTTTATTTTTGTTTAACAATATCCTCACATATGCTAACAGGTATTTGGAGAGTGTCAAAATCTATTTTGTTTATCATAACTAAAGGTTTTCTACTGTCTTTATGTATATAAAGATTAAAATGTCTTATATTGATGAATATATATATGGAATAATCTTCAAATAATTCAATGGCCTACTTAAGAAATTTTCCATTTCTTCTTTCCAGCAAGTTTAATAGCAAATCCTAGAGTGACTGCATCTGGAGTAAACTCCAATATATTTGTATCCAGTGACATATGTTATAATACACCGGTAATAAGTGTTTATAAATTCCTCCTATAACCCCTTGTACAAAAAGGTTTTTCAAGATAAGAAGCAGTATCTTACCTGGCAGGTTTATTGTTTGATCACCTAGGAAGAGTCGTCTAGCAATGCTTCTCCTGTACCAAGCCCTTGGAAAGGCTAGAATCTCGCTGAGTCGGCGCATGTCGTATTTAAAAGAAGCTGAGCCTATATCACAGACGGCTGAAAAAGAAAAAAAGAACCAACCCCCACACAACTGTAAACTCTCAGTAGGAACAAAAACTTTACTACACACCACAGCCAGCTGGCTTTCACATCACATCTACAAAATCTGCTGAGAGTAAATTCTATCACTGGAACAGCAGTTCTCTAATTTGCTGAATAGAAGGGATTTCAATGAAACAATCATTTACCAGAGATGTTTATCAATGTGGTATCTATCTTGCTGGTAGCTTTGCTCGCAGACTGACTCTCAAAAAAGGAGGAACCTCCTGAGCGCCTTATTCGTGACAGGCTGACTTTCACAAACTCAAGGTTAATGCTCAAAGAATCCTTCCGGCCAGTGACTGAAGTGGGTTCCTCATCCACGTTACCTAGAAATAGAGAGAAAAAAGTTTAATCTTCCCTAACCTTTTCACACCCTCAATTCAGAAGACCACACCAAACTTGAGCAGTGTTCAGTAAAGCAAACAAAAACTTGTTCTGTACCTAAGGCTCCGGATCCAGGGGTCAGAACGGTGACAGCAGATTTTTGTTTCCCAGCTCCATAGGGATGGAACACGTAAAGGGAAAAGTCGGACATGCAGGCAGTAAAGCTCAGGCCTGAAGAGCTGCTACTAGAAGTTGTCAAGTCTGACTGACTGCTGCTGTGCCGTGTTCTGCCAAGAGGGCTGCCTAGGCTCGGCGATGAACCTGAAGTCAAATTATTTTTTTTGGCACAAGTTAGTTTTAGTACAAAAACTTTTGCAAAGGTGAAATAATCCTGACTGCTAACAGCAGTATTAAAGAGACCAAATGCACATCTAACTATGCGCTGGTAACAGCAACATAGCTTAAATATTCTATGGATTGATGCTAGCCTTTTAGAAGGGATAACTCAAGTCACTTAACCAATGCATGAAAAACTCCAGTATACTGTATCTGTGCAAGCTCTTATGGGAACTGGTACAACAGGAAGAAATTCTACTGAACTTCCTAACACAGAAATGTCTAACCTTAAGGTGTGTAGAAGCCTATCTTCTGCTCTAATTTTAAATGCAAGTTTTTATTTATGCTACTAGTTGTACAGAGTATAGACATTCATATACTAATACCTGGTGCTCCAGATTTACCAGCTGAATTCTTTGAGCTGCTCTGGGAAGTACTGACACCAATTGATACACTTTCTGATGGGTACGTTGTGCCTAATGTTTCCAGTTCTCCTCGGTTGGAAGAGAAAACAAGATCCAGAGAAGGCAACTTCAGCATACATTCAACTCTTGATACTGGCAAGCAACTGAACTTGATTTGAGAGGGCTGAGAAACAGAAAGAAAATAAAGCAGTCAATGGACAAATATGAAATACTAAAAACATCCCATTTGGCTTATAAATTGCTATGTACTTTTAAGGGGAAAAAAAAATCTAAGCAAATTACAGCCTTTTCAGAATAGCTGTAGAATGAGTAAGGTAACTGTATACAAGTGGATACAGAAAAACTACTTTTAGGGGAGCTCTCCAACACCAGGGCTATTACTTGGACCAGTTTTTAGAAATCTTATCTCGTGTGAGAATATGCAGAATCTCTTCAGCTCCCCTCAACACATTCTTAGACAGAAGAGTTTGCAAGCAAAGGCTGAGAGAAGCTACAGATTCTTGTGGTTAATTTTAGCTGGCATAAAAAAAACCCATCTGTTCGATTCTGTTGTTCAATGTGGGAACAAAATCAAATTTATACCAGGAAACAGTGTGGTTTGAGTCAAGGGAGAAAATAATAGCAACCCCTTAGATCAAGCTCAAGTGCTCTGAATCTCTGCAGTAGGTCTTTTCTGGTTTAGACATATCAAAAGCCCAGACACATCAAATACTAAGCAGTATGGATAGTATCTCCTACATGCTAACTGTATATTCCTACATTTTTCATATAAACTGAGAAAATATTATTTCTCTGTAAGGAATAAAACCAGATATAAACAATGGATAGACATACTAGTTAGGAAAGATATTTTCAAAAAAATTCAAAGGAGACAAAGAAGCAGCAATGATTAAGAATGCTCAGGACTTTTGTGACTTCTCAAAATAGCTCATTTCCTTGGTCTCCATGGGACTAAAATATGTCAGAACTTCTGCTTAAGTCCCATTTTATCATCACACTAGAAATTAACATTTTACAAAGGACACTCAAAATTTATTTAATTTTTTAAAAAAAAACCCCAAACTTCAAAGCATGGATGAATTTTTTCAAAGACTGTGGCTGAAATTACTTACTCTACTGCATGTTGAGCCAAAACCTCACCTGAACTCGTACATAAACCACCACATCTACAGGGAAAGATGAATATGCCGATGTTGAGGACGATACTAACGATGTTGTAGACTCTTCTAAAGGATCCTGTATATCAAATTGTCCCATATCTTCATCCTGTGAACTAACAGCTTTCAACAAGTACAAGAACTGATTAGAAAGTGAAATTTAAGAGAGAGAGCAGCTCAGTGCTGCCAGAAGACAAGAAAAAGAAAAAAAGCATAGACCACTAGAATACAAATATGCAGCATACCTGCGTAATTCCTTTCAATGGGTGTAATGGGAATGGTTTCAAGAGCTTTCTCTAGGAAGTCCAGTAAGCACGGGCTAATCACCATTTCCTCTGGCAATGACTGGAGAGCAACCCATGCATATAGCTTAGCAGTTTTCACTCCACCACTTCCTTTCCCTTTGGCTGCAACATTTAAAAGGTAAATTTCTCTAATGTAATACCACCCCACAGTAACTGATAAACATTAGAAGATACTTCATAACCAACAGCCTCTAATTTCCTGCATCATCATCATCTGAAAAGGCAGAAATCCGATCGCTTAGAAAAAATTACGCTGAAAGTTTTCACTATGAAAACTGTGCAAACTCAACTATTAGGCTGTCACGCTTGATTGTAACTCCAGCGGGCACATCCTTGAGCAAGCGCTCCTGCGCCATTGGCACCACTTTGCTTCTTAAAAAACAGCACTGCAATCAGACAGACATAATTCTTCTCCAAATACACAACGCAAAGTACCCACAGCTGACTGGAAAGGAAAGTGGTATTAGGAAAAATACACACATCAGCCTGGGAAGACTGTCAGTTTAAATTGAGAAAATACATCAAAAAATTAAAACTGTAAATGGCAAGTTGTACTGTATGTATGTAAAGAATAACTGAAGATTCTAAACCAGTGTTTTTAAAGGCTTGGAGCTAGACAGAATATAAACTAAATAAAAAGATTGTTGTCTTCTAAATCTGTGGAAGAGGCTGGCGCTTGGATCCATGCTCACCACAATATTTATATGCACAGAAGCTGGTGGTACCAGCTCAGTTACTGTCTCCATAAAACACAACTATCAGAATGAAGAGATTAATGAAGATATTTATCTTCAATTCTCCAAGAAAAATATAAGCATTAACAAAACAACTAAAACAAAGCTTAACCATGTTTTTCTTTGCTAAAAAAAAGCCCCAAAACCAAACCAAGTACTGAATTTTAATTCTGTGCAAATTATTCTGTCCAGAGCCTCTGACTAGATTATCCTATCTTGCTCTTACTGGAGAACCAAAGATGGCAAGACCAAGTAGTTTCCATTCCAGAGGAAAAGTAATATGAAAAGAGCAATATAAATAACAACAAATACGCTTCGAAACAATTCAGAACTAATACTTATGAAAATACAATGCATAAATAAATACAGTAATTGCAATCCTTAGTGTGGGGAGACGTTTGTATCCTCATACGAGTGCCATTTCTCTAAATCCTCCACGAAGCGTAGAGCTTACATCCATAAAATCAACAAAGTTCAGTAACTGGACATGGTAAAAATTGAAGGCAAAGATTGGAAAGAGGATGGAAAAAACCAAGATTACAAACATTTGGTAATCATAAGAATGATGGACACTTAAAGGAGCAAGAGCTAATGGTTCAACAGCATGGGTAATTGAAGGTGTCCCTGTTTCACTGTTCTCTCCCAGCATCTCTGCTGGTTTTATTAAAAAGCAACCAAACAAATTAAAACCCCACACAACTTCTTAAAGTTGTTAATTTGGATTGCTCATCAAATTTAGACAAAATTTTGGCTTTGTTTTTAAAGTGATACTCAAATGCCAAAGGAGAGAAGAGCAAATGTCTCAGAAGTTGGAGGTGCAATCTACATACCTCTAGTTCTGACATGACGTAGTAACAGACTCCTGCTGGAAAACAGGAATCGTTGGAGATAAAACTTTAAGTATTAGAACTTGTGTTACTCCAAATCATGGTTATTTAAGGGCCTGCAACAGCTGAGGACACTGGTCTGGTGTTTTGATTAATACAAGCAAGTCTAAACAACTGCTTCAGTGATACAAGAAATAACCCAGTTTTAGAAAGCAGTGATTTATGCATTACTTGTGCACTGGAAGGCACTTAAAAGCTGAAAGTATTCTTTGAATAGTGTAATGTATGGAAGCAAGGGTTCATCTTTTTTTTTTTTCTTTTTTTTTTCCCCTTAGATCATGAAGAATAAAGCAGTGAGCACTTGCTTTTTATACAGATATTTAAACTTTGCTCTCCAGTAACAAGCGTTATTGTGTTAAAAGAAAACAGGGAGAAGGCTGTGACAGCCCATCACTGGGATATGGTGCAAATGACAGAAATATTGCTGAGACTGATTTGTCAACAGATTTCTAAAAATGCAACTTTATGAACAGCATTCGTGCTGCTGACATCAGGCTTCTGCAGCCAAAATTAAGACTTGATAAATCCAGTGCTTCAGGTAACGTGCAGACAGATCTAAAGCTAGTAGATTACACGAAGGAAAGATATATATATCCATGACAGTTTTATAAGGCTATTGTCTATAAGTACCTGATGGGATGGGTGGGGGTTGGGGAGGAAGTAAGGTGTTAGTCTTGCTGTGGATAGTGCTAGATAAAGGAGGAGGTGTGGCAGTATCTTTCATACCATACAGCTTGGACTCTTTGGAAAGGGTTCTTGGCAAAGAGGATCCTCGAGAAGTATTTGGCGATTCAGTCTTTAAAGTCTTAGAGTTGTAGTGCAACTGGAAAGCAAAGAAAGATCCATTACCTTCACACAGGTAGCTCAATTTCTGTACAGAAGTCTGGTGTCACTCCTACCCTTCAAGATTTCTTTTTTCTCATTATTTACAAATAATACTCCAGTGAGTTATACCCTCCTTTTACCTTTACATCCACCCCAGGAATATAAAACACTGTTGTTTCCACATCACTAGATTTTGTCTGTAGAGATGATGGCACTTTCTTGCCAGCAAGTAAGTGAGTAGTAGATGCATAATTAGTTTGAAATTTCTTCTTTTTTGAAGGAGATTCTTGATCCAAACTTCTGGAACTCCGATCATAGCTCCTAAAATAAACACACTTCATGTTACTAAAGCAAGTTTAGTACTTATATGAATAACAGTATATTTTCTCATATTAAAATAATAGAGAAGTCTAAACCAGATTTGTAATATCAACTATATAAGGAAGGATTTCAATCTCCACTACTCTGTGATTTCTGTTACCTGTACTCCCTGTCTGCCCACTCTGGTTTTGCCTTGAAAAATGAAAACTATGTGGTAATTTCAGGCAGCAAAACCTATGAAGCTACTGTTAAGTTGTTAAGAGAAACATGTTCCAGTGCTCTGTACTCTTACTGTTAGGTTAATCTACATTACTCAGCGTCATCTGCTATCTCTTTGATAAGCAGAGAACACTTACAAAGTTTTCTTTACCTGCTCTAAAGCCTGAATTTATATAAATAAAGTTAATATAGATTTTTTTTTTTTCCTTCTATATTGACTCTTAGAAAAACATGTCTTGGAAAGACAGAAACCAAATTGCTTCCTAATTACATAACACCTACGTAAACCTCTCGGCAAGAAAAAGTATTTCTCAATTGTTCCTATCTTTGTGGAAAAAGAAGTTTCTTAAAATTCCCCACATTATTAATAACATCAAATTCTAAAAAGTGATATAAAGCTGCCATTAGATCCCCAATCATAAACATGAAAAAAGAAGAATTTAAAAACTAAGGATGAGATCAAACCTCATTAAGATCAGAAGCATTTCTGTTGTCTCAGATAATAGTAATAAAAAAAAAAAAAGCATTTTATTAAGGAAGTTACATAATATCAGAATGCTTTTAGATTTAGAAAATAGCAGAAGCCCTCAGTGACCATGAGAAAACACACTAGCAGTCGCACTAGTAGTCCAACCATTACGTGGATTCACTAAGTTGTGAAGTTACTTCTTTGGAGGCTGGAAAAAAATAAAATCAAAGCCTAGCATTTTTTTTTAATGAAGTATAAAACAGGATTAAAAAAAAAAAAAAAATCAAAACCAGAAGAGAGAGGAACATGCTGATTCTTGCCAAGCAAACACAACTCTTCATGCCCTACTCGGCCACATAGCAATTGCAACCGATGGCGATGCCACGAAGAAGTGAGAATTGCTATGAGTACAGTGATGGTAACAAACTAACATGTACACCATCTACGTTTTTCAAACAGGTCAGTGCTGAAAAGTCATTAATTATTCCACATATAGTCATAGCCTAAGTGATGGAACTATCAGAGCGACCTGACCGCTGCAGCAGAATAAAGTACTCGTAACCCCATTCTTCATGAGGCAACTAAACACGTTTCTCACCTTCGTAAACTGATGTCGTCGTGTTCTTGCTGCAGCATTGTAGGGTGCAGCACACATTTTCCACAATCAATTTCGACCCTGATATCAAGTTCAAAGTCAATGTTTCTCTCCGTGGTTGTGCCAGTCATACTTCTGTTGGTAGGTGTTGTTGGCCAGCGCTCAGTGAACAGCTGGTGGACAGCGGCAAAGCCTGTTGCTTTCTTGCGGGAGGTGCTCCTGAACAGGCACAGTTGCAGATGAGATATTAGCATGACATGTTTCCAAACAGATGGTAGGAGGCATTCTTACACTATGTCCACACTCAGCCTATTGTCTTTTAAGAACTTTTCTGGAAAAGGCCTTATCTGATACACAGCAGTATGGTGATGCATCTTCCATTAACCCATTTCTAACAATCTTTTCTTATTATAGGGTACTACAAATAGCTAAGCCTGAGTAAAATTCTCAGTGAAGAAAAGGAATAAAAAGATATATACAATGATTTTCATGTATGTTAATATTTGCATTATTACATGCACTTTGTGGGGGTATATGATTGAATAAAACTGAAAGTTATGCTGTATTTGACAAATTTGTCATTTGGTCCCACGAAAACTTGCCCTGTGCCTCACAAAAACTCTTTCCAAGTTCACAGAATCACAGAATGTTTGAGCTGGAAAGAACCTTTCAAGGTCGTGTAGTCCAACCCCCCCTGCAGTGAGCAGGGACATCTGCAACTAGAGCAGGTTATTCAGAGCTCTATTCAAACCTGACCTGGAATGTTTCCAGGGATGGGGTTTCTACCACCTCTCTGAGCAACCTGCGCCAGGGTTTCACCACCCTCACTGTAAAAAATTTCTTCCTGCTATCCAGTCTAAATGTCCCTTCTTTTAGTTTAAACCCATCATCCCTTGTCCTGCTGCAACAGGCCCTGCTAAGATGATTGTTCCCATCTTTCTTCTAGGCCCCCTTTAAGTACTGAAAGGCTGCAATAAGGTCTCCCCAGACCCTTCTTTTGTTTGGTTCCAAGCCCTGAAATTTCTAACAGTTGCCTCCTTTTTAGACCAAAATTCCCTCACAGTCACTTCTGCTGAACGCAACCTCCCCTGCTTTCCACTTATACACTTCAAGCAAAATTGAATCTTTCATCAGTAACAGACTTTGTAGCTTTAAGGTCAATATTTCAAGTGTATTTTGCTTAATTTCTGTGCTCTTCTTTAGGACCATTACTTACGGTGGTTTCCTATAAAAATAGGCCCTCTCTCTTTCATGGTCATCCTCCTTCTCAGAGTCCTCGCTGCTTGATGATAAGCTGTCATCTCGGCGTCCTTCTTCAGGCTGGAAGGGAATGCCGGGTGAGAAGACTACTGGAGTTTTGGGTGAACCAAATACCGAGCATGAGCCTTCACTAGTAGATGAGTAATGGGAGGGACCATCAACAGTTACAGACAAAAGGTCCATTTCTGTCTCCTCTGGAAACTGATTATAAAAAGACAAAGAGATATTAAATTTCTACAGATACCGTTGCCACCAAGAATGCATTATAGATAGCTCTGGAAATAAAAAGCAAGAGTGATATGAGAAACTCTCACTCCCAAGTTCCTCATCATACAGAGACAGCAGGTGTAGAAATTGCAAGATAATGAAAAAGAAATGAAAGCTCGGTGGGGAGACATTTGCCATTGCCTAGTGAGCGAGCTCAATCTGGGAGCTAAATACGTGTCATGCTCTGACCAATTCACACAATCAGAAGGAATGGAAGCATTTCATTTAGATTTAAAAAATAAACCAAACAGTATTTTGAAAGAAAAGAAACAAAGACAGCAAAAATCATCGTGAAACTTGTAGAGGGGCGAGGCACCCAAGAGAGTTAGTGAGGGGCGTGCATGCGGAACGCTAACACAGAATGTACAGCACCGGTTTGCAGCTCTGGGCACACGTGCTTTAATGTGAAACTTCAGGCCAAATTTCCAGAAGGGGCCTCCTGTTTCTCACATAAAGCACGCCACAAGCACCACACCGGCAGATTTCTAGTGTTAAACGTCTTAAAGTGCCCGGAAAAAATATCTAGAAGTGTTAGTTTAACACCAGCCCTACCTATGCACTGTCGCTATAGAGCTACAAAGTCTTAGCTAAAAGCTAATGGGGGTTATATAGAAATATATATATATATATCTCAACAACAACAAAAAAGTAGGATAGCTTTTAAAAGTGAACATATTTGAACATGCAAAGCACATTTCCATGTTTCTTCTCCACCTCTCTCACAAAAATAGAAAGTTATTTCCTGGGAGCGTGAGGCATGTTGGAAAGTAGAAAAAATACAGTACTAGCTCTTGTGTTTGTTTTATTTGGTTTTGGTTTGCTTTTGTTGGTTTGGGGTTGGTTGGTTTGTCTTGTTTCAGTTGGTTTTTGTTCTTTGTTTAAGAAAAAAATATTTACTATTTTCCCTAAACATGTTTTTGAAAGCAGTTAAAAAGAACCTCCACTGTTTGTTCTCTGGCTATTAAGTTTTGGCACATTCCCTATGCACGATTATTTATAAAAATGCCTTACTCTGCATTAAATAGAGGAATTCCAACAGAAAGACAAGTGTGAAAAGATGTCCCCCAAGCAATTATCTTGTACTGCTGTTGATGCTTTCAGTCTTGGAACACCATGTAACAGGGTAAAGGCACACACACAACAGTTCTCTCCTAAAGCACATTTCAAGGCCAGACTTGAGTCACTTTACATCGGCCTTGATCAGTCTTCATAAATATGGAAACAAAACTCCAGTAATTCATTTTACAAAAAAAATAGCAAGTTTTAGGTCTAGGTAGAAACACTCCGGGAAGTTCATCAGCAATCGACCGTGTCCTTCTGCTTACTCGACATATTTAAATTGCAGTATTTCCAAATTTGATATACATTCTGTTTAGCTAAGTGCAAAAGAGATGAAACATTGAGAAGCAGCTCCCTGGAAGATAAATTAGTTCTCTGGCAAAGAATACTTGTTTCTTCTCAGAAATACCTGAAAATACCCTTCCCCTGGACAGCTGGATTGTGCAATCCCCAAAGCTGTTTTATTCGACTTAATTAGAAATGAAAAAAAATATATAAATTAAAACAGTTACAATCATCTCAACCATGCAAAGACAACATAAGCACTTTTTAAAAATAAGAAAACACCCAACAAACAATTCAACAGACCTTTTCAAACACACAGAAGGATATACCTGTAGGGCTACAGCAAACTAATACCCACTGCTAAAACTCTATTCCAACACACAAAAAAACCCCGCTAAATTATTTTGTTCACATTTCTAATAACAATTTCATAACAATTGTATTACTATTGTGTCACACCCCCCCCCATTCAAATATTTTCTGTAATGATTCAGTTAATTTCTGTATTAGGAAACTAAAACACATATGTTTTTGTCTACCTTCCAAAAGCACATCCACAATTTGAGACACACACTTAACAGAAACACAAACAACCATACAAGCAATTCAGGTTTGCCTAGGTTTACCTATCTCATGAACTTGACCAAATGGCACAGGAAATACAATTATATGGCATATAAATTAATTCTTACAGAATCCTGTATGTTGAAAGTTACTCTTGGCCCAGGAGATGCAGCATCTACACGGATATCTGGGAGATCTTCACCATCTCCTAGTCGAGAGCTACAAGCAAAACCAAAACACAACGGCTTGTGGAGTTTTACTACAGGTTTTTGCATTCATGCAGACAGTTAACTACACAAACACAAGGCAATAAAAAAGAAGTACAGTCAGTACTTAAAATTTTGTTATGGGAGAAAGTATAAAATCATAATTGAAGCACTCAGGGTACATGAAAAGGAAAAAGGAGGGGGAGAAGGGAAGAGAAGGAAGCGACATATTACTTGGCCAGTAGTCTCTTGCCAGCCAAACCCTGCTTATTTCTTTATGCAAGTTTTTCAATCCTGAGCCAACACGCAGAAATTATAGCAAAAGATGGTATTTGTGATCCACCACATGGGACGTAAAGTAAGTTGGCAGATAATGTATTCTCTGATGCAACTGAAATTAGTATCTTGAAACCAGGATTCTGTAGAAAATCCTAAGTTGTTGTAGGAGTCAAAATTTCTCCTCATTTGACATACTGGTAGGTCCATCAAAAAAAAAAGAAGTTTCAAAAAAAATGTGAAAAGTTGCTTTTGAGCACACGCCTGTCTTCCAAAATGACCTCCTCCTATCCAGTTCCACCGCATACAGCCAGGACCTGGAGCAAAAGGCTGAAGCCCAACCTTTCCTCTGTTACATGGGCTATGTTGCTGTCGCAGATCTAAAATTCTCACAGGCTTACCTTGTTCTGTCCATTCTCTTCAGAGGTGGTCTTCCTGATGCTGAAATACTCTTAGATCGGCTATAGCTGGGTTTGTAGCTGAGACCCCATTTGTCTTTCAGGGAGGCAGCCTAAAACAATAGTGAAATGCAACAACTGAGAACACAGACTAAAACTCTGGCAAGCTAAACTACTATTTTACACAGGTGTGCCAGTAAAGGAGAAAGACTTTCCTGTTTCATAATAGCTAAAATGCATCTTGTATCAGCATTTGCCAGCACCTTCACCTTGCCTCTGGATACCTGTTCAGTTTTCAGGCTTGGTGGAACTGTAACGTCTTGTTGCCAGGGGAAGAGTACACCAACAGCTAATGACCCGGCCACTTTGACAGACATCCTCCCTAGCTGTCACTACAGTTACACAGGAACAGAAGCCAAAATGAGAGTACCTGAGAAAGACTGCGTGTGTGGATCACCAGCAGCACGGCTTCTTTATGGTCCGGTTTCTAGTGTCTATGCTTAGTAGCTTTGTTTGATTTTTACACCACCTAACTCTGCAAATATACCGACTCTTTCTATATAGAACATACTTCTAGAAAGCACACCTGCCAAGCGGAATACAAGAGCTACCTATCCTTTGCCCAGGGATTTAACACTTGCCTCTGCATATGCATTCATAGGTCCAATCAGGAATTGTTTTTAAAATCTGCTAAGAGGAGGAAATGGCACCTTCAAATACATATTTTCAGACTGTTTCTTGTGAGTGTGCAAATAAACCTTTTTACATAGAATACCTGTGAAGTTTCAATTTTCCTATCACCCTTACTACCAGGGAAAAAAACCTTTCCCTGCCCCCTCCTAAAGGTAAAGGGGTTGCTGAACTATTTGATAGTCTTAACCTTCCTTTTCCATTACAAACATTTTATTTTCTTTAATCAATGTATATTTTTATGCTATCATATTTTAAAAGTAACTGAATACTGCTCACCCTCATACTGGACCTACGTAGCTTTTTCCGAACATCTCGGCGGATATCGTTCACAGCCACCGACTCCAGCTGCTGGTAGCGCTGAATTTCTTGATTTATAGTTCCTTCACTTGCACCTAATTTTCTGAGGATAAATCACAGATAAGTTACCTTACAAATACGTGACATTATTTTCACCATTTCAAACTCTGTCTTGCAGTGATGTTCTGCTTTCCCTGGGAATGACCCCGTTTTCTCCTTTTTTTCAGTAGTTACTTATGACCAGTGCCAAACAGGGCTGCTGAAGATTGATTCTTGTTTCACGATACAATCTTTTGTCAGATATAATATTTGTCCTTAACAGGACTCTTTGATTTAAAGCTTTCTGTCTCCAGGTAACTTAAGAGCACACAGAGGATGCAGAACAAACTAGGAGCAAGGAGACTTGCAGTAAACAGTGCTACCTTGATGCTGACTAAGGTGGAGAATAAGAATGGCCGTGTAACACTACTCTTGTTTAAACAAGCCCTAGTTGTGACAGCCAGATCAAGCACGTCCTATACCCTTTCAATCATGTGACAACTGTTTAACTAAAAACAAACATAATGGGAAAATCCGAAATTCCCCAGGATGATGAAGAAAAATCCTCCTGCTGTAACAGTCCAAAGCCCTGTCACACCAATGGCAGCCTTCTGTAGCAGGTTATTTTCTGCAGAGAAAACGCTCCACTAAATAATTTATAAAAACTCTGTAAAGCACCTGCTCTTTTAAAAGAATCACAGTTCACTGAAGCATTCCTAAACTGAGAAAAGGCAGGCACAGAACAATTGGGATTCAGAATATCAGAATAAGAACATCAGAACAAACATTTAACCTGAAGTACAACGTTCAGATATGATTGCCCCATGAATGCTGACAGCTATTTTATTTTGAGTACAAGCAGTAAAATGTGTCTGCTCTTCATTATTTTTAACACATAATTACCAAGCTCTGTATTCCTATCCTAGAAGGATCCATTTATATTAAGTACGTCTTAGGGAAGGGGAAAAAAAAAACCCCAAACCACAAACAAACAAAAAACCAAGGGCAACCAAACCATAAGTGGAGGGAAAAAAAAAGTCAATAAAAGACACAGCAGATGATATTTTTAAAATTTCAAATAATTCTTTCTTCAGGGTCTTCTCAAGTACTACCTAGGAGATTTAATTTTAAAATATCACCGACATGATGCAAAACCAGTCAATTTAAGTATTTTTCTTCTTCCAGTGAACGAAACTAAGCTTTACTGTTACGAAATAATCTATTTTGTTAAAATAATCACTGTGATATCAAATCAAGAGCTATGATTTTGGATCACTAGGAAATTTATTATAATCAGGCATTGTAATGCAGAACCAGAAAGAACACAGACTAATTTGACACTTGGGGAAGAACTTGAGAAATCTGACAAGAGTACTTGCATATAGATGTTTTTTCTTATGGAAATTTTTTTCTACTTTTAAATAAAGACAACGATTTCCACTCAGCCATCACAATGCCACAAGATAACAACAGAAAAAAAAGTCAGCTGCAGTTTGCTATTCCCAAACTTTGTGCGAGTTGAAGCAAAACCCAACTTACTTTAAGTCATCAATGACTTTAGCTTGCTCATTGAGTTCTCTAATATCAACTAAACGTTTCACAAATTTCCTTCCTCGCTGCTCTCCAGTTTGGATACTGGAAGCTCCCTGCCGTCGGTGGTCAACAATCTCCTATTTAAAAAAAAGTTTTCATTAATGCACTCATCAAAAAATGGACAGTAGTATGATTTAACAACAGGCAAAGTGAATTTCACACCTTAAGATTTGGACTAGTGCATGCAAAAGAATCAGTTTCATCTCAAAAGGCAGCTGATCGGATTTTTTCCAATGATCCAAACCCCATCATTCAGTTAGACACACTGTAGCTACTACATACATGTCCCCATGAGCAGGATCTGCCTGCTTTCCTATGTGATCTGCTAGACTGAGGAGAATCACACTTCGCTGACCCCAATAGATATTCTACAGGAACAGAGTATCGATGGGTTGGGGGGCTCAAACCCAGCAGGTGATTTACAATCCGCTGCCCAAATGTTAGCTTGCGTGCATCTCCACACAATGAACCTCCGCCTGATTTCTAAACAACAAACAGGAACATTAGTGTTCTGGGATAACGTTTTCTCTGTTGACAAGCAAGAGACACTGAAGGTAGCCATTAAAGAAGTAACTGTTAAACGTTTTCATGTGAAACCAAAATGCAAAGGTCAGCAGTATATTGGCTAGAAACGCTAAAAAAGATTTTTTTCTATTTGCTCATGTTAGTATCTTAACTCTCCTGTTAAGCAAACCTACCTACTGCCACAGCTTTTCCAATTCAGAAACCTGAAGCTAGGTATTTTGTCTCCATATTTTCAAATTCAGATCGGTATTTCCACACAACGCCAGTAGAAATGTGTGATTTCTCGCCTTTGAAATATGAAGTTAGAAAACTAACGCACAAACTTTTTTTGATTTGCAACAAGAGTTACTTGAGCTGTAAGGAGCAGCACGCTGGACTCGATCAAGACTGAGATCTTTCCATTTGACTGAAGACTTTGTCATGTCTTTTCCAATTAGTAGCACTTATTTTGGTTGATTGACTTACTGCATGTATAGTGGGAGACATGGTGTCAACTTCATCCTCATCGGAAAGGTCAGCTATGTTTACAGAGTTGAGGTCAGCAATATCATCAATATCTTCTTCTCCCGTCAGCGTTGTCAGGGTGTTGCCCAAAGCATTCAATCTCTTCCCAATGTTCGGATCCATGTGGACATCAATGCCACACATCTTCCATAATACATTGAGTGTCCAGGTTCCAGCACTACTACTTTCTGTATTTAACAACAGCAACAAAAAGTTTAATCAGGTTTTCCTGGTTTAAAACATCCCACTGCCTTTTCTGGCCACTCCGAGGCAAACACATTCCACAACTGAAATGCTGGTTGGAAGTACTTCACAGCTAGGAAGTTCCTATGTCTTTAACAAGTGATGCACACAGACAAACCTAATGAAAATACGTTCCCTTCAGCCAAGCTGACGGCCAGGAGACAGCATCTCAAACTTCACCTCTTAGAATTGCAGCCAAGTATATTATTACAGAACAAGATTTCTAACAGCAAGAAACCTAAAGGATGTCTGTCTGCAAGTAAAAATGCTGACCCATTTCCAGTTTCAAGTCTTGAATAACAATACTGGAAGATGTTCTCATCTATGTGTAATGTGACTGCTGAATACTCTTGTCTTCCCGGGATTTCTCTAATGAGTGCCACCTTTCAGCAGCAAAATACAGAACTTGCTTTAAGCAGAACTACACAAAATACTGTTTTTCCTTCACAATGGGTTCATCCTGTTTTTCTCCATTCACAATTCCACATGAAGTTAAACTTTTTAACACTTGCAGCATGTGAGGGTTTTTTATGTCTCCTCAGCACAAAAAAGCAAGCAAGGGACAGTGAGGAAAACTACGGGGACAGAAGACACTGTACATGCAACATTTGGGCAAAGGGATGACAAGAAGCAAGCAGCAAATACGACAATCAACAAGACAGAGATTGCCAGGTATTTTTCAGGCCTCTGGAGAATGTCCAAACTCAGGAGGAGAGACTGTGAAGAGAGGGAGTTTGGGAAGAATAGAAGCCATCTCTTGAAGAGGTGAAGGAGGAATGGGAGCTCAGGATGCAAAGTCTCAGCATTAGGAGGACTGGAAATAGGACAACATTGCTGTTACAAAGGACTATTCTCCAGCCAAGGAACAAACGCATATACACCGTGTCTTCCTGCAGGTAAAAATCTAAACCCAGTGTTGCTGATACGGCTCAAAACCTGGAATAGCTTGAAAAGATGGAGCAGATAAAAATATTGAGAAGTTTTACCAGGAAAAGAAGATACTAAACAAACCAAAAAAAAACCCCACAAATCACCTATTAAATTGCAACACAGTTAAGGGATTTAAATTTCATGGTTTATGAATGCCTTATTTATATAGGACTTGATTCATTTAAAGTGGATTACCTGCTGCAGCCTGTCCCGTTGTCCTAGAACATACTTCATATGTACCATCTGGCACAACACCTACATGAAGCATACGAAACACATACACTGATTAGGCCAACAGTCAAAGTTGCTTTAAACCCGCCCTTCCGAATTCCACCTCGGTTACTTACTGGGATCTTTATGAAATTATGTAAAAGCAATGCATCCAACTCTTCCAACATCTCAGACAGAATTTAAATGCTTACAGTAAGACATATAGCAACAAAGTTACTAATAAAGGAAAACAACAAAAGAATACAATAATTTAGATCCGTATTATTTTGCTTTCAAAAGGCCAAAGTCTTTTCTTTATCTTTTTGGGGAAAGTTCAGCAGTTTTAAAAATCATGGGAAAGGGTAAAAGTGGATTTACATCTGAAATACTATTGTCTAGTATGACATCACACCACTTACATGCATTCATGACTAGATCTCCTCTTATTTCTGGTTTCCAGTCATCCCAGCTTGTCTCAAAGCCATCAGCAAAGCGGATACAGAAGTTTTTAAAATGACCTTTGCTAACTAAAGACTCTGAGGAGCAGGCAGTGATCAACGTGCTTTCAATAGTCAGGACTAAAGCAGAGCCAGTGTCAAGGTCTGCAGTGTGGTTAGACTGGAAAATAAAATCACAAAGAGAATTTACTCATCATTGCAATGTCAAAGTGATATTGTATGTGTGTTAAAGGTCCTCTTTCCTATTGGAAACTGATCCCCCTCTCTTATCTCTGTGTTTTTCCATCTTTGGAGAAAGTTTCAAAAGCATCACATCTGTCAGTACAATGTCTTGCATTGCTGTTTTCTAAATGCAACACCTATATTGTAAATCCATTAGGGCACCAAGAGTCAGCCTCCTCTGGAAAAGGAAAGAAAATCCATATGTCTGATCAAGGGCTATGAGCCAGATGGCCCCATGACCACAAGAGCACAAGCCCAGGATTGATTCTTTCTCCAAGAGTAGCACAAGAATTGATTGAATGATGATGAAAAGTAGCTTTAATTTTTACATGATATTTTGTACTTATTTGGATATCTACAATTATGCAGAGTCTTAAATACACAGGCTGACTCTTTTCCAGCCTTTTGTATATGAAGGTTTATAATTTTAACTGCAAAAGAGGCCCCACGTTACCTTTTATAAAGCCAGACTTGTTTTGATGCAGCGTAAGTATGTATGACAATGTACTGTGCTACAGTGATAGACTTTTTGTCAATGACTGCATTTTAAACATCTTTCTATAACCCAGTTTGAGTTCCTAAATAAAAGTAACCCTTTGAAAAACGTACATCTATATCTCAAAATAGTTATTCTTGCTCTTAATTCTCATTTTAATTAATCAAACAAGAGAGAACATCACCTTAAAGCAAACAGTCTTCAGAATTTTTCTATCTACAATCATATGAAAAATAAAAGGATTAAATTGGAATTTGTGGCAGAAGCTTTCAAATGTGTTCCGCCCGAAACACTTCCGAGGACTTTCCAGAGTGCCGAGCTCATACGTGGTGTAAACAAGAATCTGTGTGTCCCCAGAACATGCACACCCATTGAAAAAAGCATAACCTAGTTCTTCTACAAATGGAACACAATTTCTATTACGAGCAACGTCACTCGTGCAAGTATCAGTATCCGACGACTTCTGCGTTGCTGTGATGAAAAAATACATTTATGGACATAAAAGCCATGAAATGGAGATTTCAACACACTACGCTAATATGTTGCTTCACACACTTTGATTACCTGAGGTGTGTTTGTGATGGGCAGGCAAATCCCTAAGTCATTGACAGTCAGCTGAAGAAAGAGGGTCCCAAAAGCCTGTGCAGAGGTTTGTTGGATTCCAGGCAGCATATCTACTACTTCTTTTGTGGCCATATGAATATCCTTATGTAAAGCCATTCTCTGTTCATTCCAGTTGTCATATGCCGCCTTGTAGTTCAGCCAAAATAACACAGCTTTAGGAAGAAAACAGAAATGCTTAATAGAAACCAAAACATCCAAAAAAAAATAAATTAACACACACAAATATTCAGGATAGTGAAAGAGGCTCATGCTGCAAAGGACAAGATGGACAAAGCTGATCACGTAGCATCAAAGTTGACATTAAAATAGAGAGAGCAATGCAGCATTACTCCTTTGTCAAGACTAATGAAAGCAACTTCCTTCAAAACATCTGAAAACTATTACCTCAGCAAATGGAGTTTCTGATGGTAGGAATTCACCTGTTTGCATGCAGGTTTAGATGTCCTAAATTTCTCAGCTACCTCACATTTTTATTTAACACGAAACATAAATAATTAAGACTCTTTGAAAAAAAGAAATAAATATAGTGCTTTCTCAGTAGGCAGACCAATTTGTAGCAATTGTCTCTTCAATACCTCTGTCAAAGGCCACAGGCTGAGCAAAAACAATTGGTCTGTTCAGAGTAATGAGAACAGCTTCTCTATCTGATGAGCCGCTGATTTCTTCTCGGAGAGCATTTCTTAATCCAATTCTCGTCTTGAAATAGGCAACCTGATGAAAGTCTGAGCCAGCTTCTTCATACACCTGGGAATGTTCAAAGAATGGGCAGGGGGAGGGGGTCGTAGCAGGGAGGAGTTCAGGGATGGGGAAAAATAAACAAATCATTGGTTTTGACAAAATGTAAAATTACAACAAGTAGTAAAGCCATCTCCTTTCCCCTTTTTCCCTTCTAGCCAAAGCTCCTTTGAGGAGATTCAACTTTCTTACACTAAATTCTGATTGCAGTGTTATTTTCCTTATTTATAATAAAATGTTAACTAAAATAATTATTTAGATCCTCAATTGTGACAGCACATTTATAGGTTCTAAGACTTGCTTTTGTTTCTAGGCATCACAAAATGTTTTTGTATCGCAGAATTAACGACTCCAGGTACTAGTGGGTTTAAGAATCCAAGAGATACAGCTGTCAAACCAATGCAGACAAACTAGGTCAAAACGTAGGTCTGGTCAAGTTTGGATCTTGTCTAATCTTATTATTTCATTCATGCAACCTAAAAATAATAACAATATCAACAAAAAATTTGACTCAGTACCAAGGCCATTACTTATTGCAAAGGGCTAATAAGTTCTAAGATACTAATAGCTTACTAAATAAAATAAAAAGAGCCCATACTTGGCTCCTTCTATCTTTTATGCATGTACACTGGCCTTCGTAACAAGATTTGCTAATTATTCTGAAAAGTCATCTCCAGTCCCTTCTTGACTCGCATGAAAAAAATTATTTTGAACAATTACTTAGCAAAATACAAGAGCATATTCAGGAAGTAAATTTCCACAACTATGTGCTGTAGAATGCTGAAATTTTTATTTAAAAAACAAACCAACCAACCAACCAACACCCTCCCCAGCCCCCTACACTTAACACCCCCTCCACAGCCAGATCAGGAAAAAAAAACCCCAGCAGGGTAAAGGAGGCTTTGAATGATGCACTATTAAGAACACCACATGCAAAGATACTGAGCACTAACCTGATGTTTAACAATCTGTCCTAGTGCCAGATTTAAATCCACCTGGCATTTCCCAAACAGTTTGAGGTAGCTGCTACTTCCAGGCATTGCTTTGGTTTGCAGTCTGTTTGAGAGTTCAAGCTCTATCAGTCCAGTTTCAAATCGCACAGCTCGCATTGAGGGAGTTGTTGCCGTCACTTGAATTCCCTAATGAATAAGGAAAGTGCAAAGTTATTCGGATCTGGTTCAGAGACATAAAGAGGGGGAGGGGGTTAATAAATCAAAAGCAACAAAATAACCCCTCTTTTCACTGTGCTGTCAAAAAAAGGAAGGACATCATCATTCTTCACAATGCAATGATGCTAAACTATTTTAAAAGATTGCAGACACCAAACTCAAGATCTTTTTGTTCCTGCAGAGTATTCTTGATTCAAGGAATCCTCTCATCGAGGACCACTGTTTTGTCATCACAAGATTACCTTAAACTGGAGGCTCAATGAGTAAAGAAGAATTTTTGGTTTTTCTCCATCAGTCGTGCCATCGTGTTCATTCCAAAGAGGTATTGGCTGCTCCCCTCCTGTACACATTAAATATATACATTCAGAGTTTTAACAGAGAAAACATTTTAAAATTAATAAATATAAGAAAAGGTGACAGTGAATTAAGCCTCATTTGAAACAGTGACTAGTTGAAGGTTTATCAAAACAAAGAGAAGCTGTAGATGGACAACCTTGGTGCAGATCCTACTCGTTACACGTGGTTAACAGCTCTCTGCTAAGAGCCGAGGCAGGGAGTCATGTTCTTCCCTCCTGGGAAACTTTCCACAGGAAGGCTCAAAGCCTGTAAGGAGCAACAGCTAGTTTTCAAAAAGATATTCTTTGTCTCCTGCACCAATGTGTCTTCTAATTATCTGACAAAAAAAAAAAAAAGACACACTTGACCTAAAACTGTGCCAATTGCATGAAAAGAGGAATTGAAATGGTATTGGTGTATTTCAATGACAAGAGTGTTGATCTCCATCTGTTGACAAACAACAACAACAAAACTCTTGGACAGAAAAATAAAGAAAGAACTCTAGATCTCCTCATCCCTCATGCAACATCCACAGTAAGTTACAGAACTGTATTTATTTAACTACCAAACACTACCTAACGTGTCAAACAAGGCTTCCAGTCCTTACATTTCCCCTCAGAGCAGCCACATACCAGAAGAAACAGGGTGATAGAACTTGTTTGCCGAGTGAAGTATCATTGCATGGCACAAGTTCCCAGCATTTTGGTTTGCTTTCAGTTCTTGAGCACAGACCAAGTCATCGACAGTAAGAACTAGAAAGTGCTGTGCAAACTGTGATTCAGTCAAAACAGCTTCTTATGTAAGAAAATATTTTTTGGTAACTTCTTATGTCTACTCAAAGAGATGAACACACAATTGAGTATGCACTGCATACTGCAAAAGAGACAGCACTGACTGATGTTACAACTGTTCTCTAATTGGGTTTTCAACGACAAAGCTATTTTCCTTCTGAAAAAAGTTTTGAGAACAGAAGCCAGCCTACATGACAGGAACAAAACAGTCATTTCTGCAGCGGACAGCATGATACAGGAAATCTAATGAATAGCCAAATGCCTTTTTCATACAGTTCTCAAACATGTTACTTGCAAAGACTTGAAGAGCTAGGAAGCAGGAGACACCAACTAATACCAATACTGACTCAGTAGCTGCGAAATGATGGTGTCTGAAAGAAACAGCCTGTCCCCAGAACTATATAACGTTGCCGTCAAACAAGGTTTAAGGATCTTACTTTAAGTTGGTTTTAAGTGTTTTGCTTACCTGACACCTTCTGTATGACTTCATTTACTTCCTTCATGAACACTTTTTGCACAAATACTAAATGATTTAAGAGATCGGTTGTGAGATTATGCTCGAAGGAACCAACCTGCAGAATTATAAAATTTTAGAACACAACTTTAACGCAGTTACCGTACCTGTGTTTTCGAAACAATGCAATTTTAGTTTTCAGGCATATCTTTTCAAGTCCATTTCAAAAGTCCATTCAAGCACATTCAAAAACAAAGGACATACACTATTACATGAAAAAGTTTATTCTCCTGCTGAAGTTTAGCTGAGACAATAAAATGCAGGACTCGATTAAGGTTCATGGAAGTATGCAAAATTCTGCTTAATTCCAGGTAGTAAATCACTATCAGAACAAAATAGAAATGAGCTGTCAACCTCTAAAAGTACATTACTCTAGTCACTGTAGATGAACAAGTTTACTGGTATCTTCTGAACTTATCATCTGTCCAGTCTAATCTGAAAGAATATTCCTAGGGAACTGAAGTCTGCTTAAGATTGCTTAAATTTCCCACTAAGATTTCTTAAAATAAAATTATAATACACGTATTTTCTAAAGCTACTGGGACTTGGCTTTTGCCTTTGCTAAGCGGCCCCTCCACGTTGTTTTACATACTGAATAAATTCAAAAGACCCTGAAGCCTTTCTTCGGCCAGGAAATAACTCAAATGGGTTGAACAAAGAACAGCACCTAATTAAAGTTCTCCCATAAAGATGCAAACATCAGAAATCTCAATTACAAAAACATGCTAGACTATTTTTCTCAGTAAAGAAATACAGTTTGTAGATAGGCCCCACTTTTCCCCACCAAACAGTCTCCTTTTAATCAGCATCACTTTTCACAGAGAGAAAAGTAATCGTGGAAATTGGGACACAAATAGAACTTATGAGCAGAACACCGAGTCAAACAGGAACAGAAAATTTTAAATCATTTCCTAAGGTTATATATAACTTCTCCTATCCACGGAGCTGTCTAATCATGAAAAAATAAAACTGTTATAAACCAGTAGAATTATTCTTAATTTTTTTGAGTATTGAATTTGGCAAAATATATGACACAATCTAATGTTAGCACAAGCTTTCTGTTTAATATTACACTTTGAGTCACCAGGATAACACACTTTTCTCTACTTCACTGATGAGAAGTATTGTCATTCCAAAAGGATGTTTCTAAATCTCCTCCTTGTGTATTTTCACAAAATAACATATTCAAAATCCACCAATGTAGAGGTCTTGACTACTTAATAGGTTGGCTGCTCAAATTAAGGACCAAGAAAGTTTTATTTTAGTGTCACTTAATTACAAATGCTATATTTGGATCAACTTGTAAAACTGAGAGTTCTGGAGCTGGCAGATCATTAAAATAATAAGACAGAGAAATGTAACAGAATGGAAATAACAAGTTACAAAAGGTGACTACCAGCTTCACCACCTACCTCGGCCACACAGCGCAAGTAGTTCCCCTGTAGATAATAGCCTTGCTTAGCAGGTAGCTCATCTATGCTCCAAATTTGGTCTGAGTAAGTATCATGTTCTTCCATGATATATTTGCCTGACATAGTGACAGGAGGAAGGTTGAGACTTGCCGAAGGAGGAATGGTTGACATATCAGTCGCCGAGACTTTTGAAGTGAAGCGCAATCTGTGATTTGGAAGCTCAAAATTAAATCTAGTTTGGGCACCTGTAAAAGGAAGATGAGGAAAGAAAAGTAATACACTGGCAAAAGATTCTTATATTTAACCTTAAACTTAAGAACAATTTTTGAATAAAAAAATAAATACTATCTTTAGAATGTTACTGAAGTGCACCGACACTTAGAGCTAGAAACATCCATCCACGTGATTCTGGGTGTTTTATCTATACTGAAGCCCTATAAAAGTATTCTCAAGTAGCCTTACAAATAAGAAATTAAGTAATCAAGGGTCATATACTGATTTTAGCAGTCAGAGGGAACCTTCCTGAAGAAGGTAGTATATACAGACGTATACATCTCTTCATCTGCTCCTAGGTTCTGCCTCTGGCAATTGCGTATCAGCGCAAATTCTCTATATGGCCCCATCCGACTGAAGTTCACGTTCAAACAGAACAGGCCAATAGCACCAGATTCAAAACTCTATCTATAGCTCAACAGAAATAATGAATCCTCTTGGATGCTTCTCGCCAGACCAAACTAAAAGTCACAGTGTTTTTAAAGTTTCAGAGAACTGTTGTTACCTGTCATTCCATGACTCCTCATTCTTCCCATCTTATATTCTGCCTTTAGAGAGGGCAAGAGCGCTGCTCCAATAGCTATACCATCTATCATGGCACTGAATTTAAGAACTATAGGCTTTTTTTCTAAGCCTTCTGGCAGCTGTGGAAATTCATTTGTTTCAACTGGTGTTTGATTAATACTCGTCGGAGTCTTTTCAGAGGGCAAAGGAGTCGCAACATCTTCTTTGGTAGGCTGGGGCCTATTTACCAGGGCAAAGATCAGAAAATACTTCTTGTTATTCTCACATGATATACGACTAGCCCACATGTGTAACGGGGCCATAACTGGATGGCAGCTGGTGGCATTCAGAAGTGCCATTCGAGCAGCACTTACGCAGTCGACGGCTGCCTGATGAGATCCGAAATCTGCTTGGAGAGCTGGTGAGAGCTGCGCACCATCATGCTGTGCAGCGTGGCAGGATGCTGCGGAATGTTGATGCTGATGGCTCCAACTTTGACCACGGCAGCGTTGTTTGTTTTCAGCCCTCTCTGGGCACTATACAGGGCCTGGGATTTGGCAATACTGCATTTCACAACAGTTCTAACAGGAAAGGAAATAGAATTCATTCACATGTCTTTCAAAACAGTTACAGGTTTCTGTTAAAATGGGGTTTTAGGTTTTAGCTGAACTTTAAAGTGTTCATAGTAGTGACTTCGTGTATAAACTACATACACATTCCTTTTTCTTTCACTTGACACACACAGATGCACTACATGCCACGAACACCTACACTACATTTAAGAAAACTACAAGTCATGCATTGCAAAAATACCCGTTAAATTGTTATTCTTGCCTAATGTAAAATCATTTGAGTTTATACACACTGGGCTGCACATACACAGACATTTTCACACACGGAAACAAAGAAGAGCCTTCCATTTCAAACCCTTTTCAGGAAAAATCTTGAATCATTTTTTTCGTAAGAAGACTTAGTAAAATCTGATTTTAGTGTCCAAAAAGGTCAGTGAAGGAAATAGTTAGCAATAAATACAAAGCAAGTGATTAACGGGTCTGTGAATTAACACCGGTGTTTAGTTGACACATACTATCGCAAAATACGACCTTATTTCAACATTAAGGAGGACATGGTTCACAAAGGTTACCCGAGATAAAAATACAAGTAGTTTTTGATGTCAAAAAGAAATTTTGGCATATCAGAATTCACTAAGCTCCTATTACAAACGATACATGGAGTAACACATTCACGTTTCTCATCTGAGGTCAATCACTGGCGGGTTACCCAATGGAAGTATATTACGTAGCCAACACAGAATATTACAGACTCGGAGGAAGACACGTAGTTGGTGAAGATGCAGCTAAAATATCTGAAAAGTAGACTCTATAGAATTGCAGCATTCAATGAAAAGTTCTCAAATGTAACATTTTAAGGCACATAACTAAAATAATGTTTGTGTCCTAAGTTAAATTGTTGTATAAACAGTTTGGTTTCATGGTGAAAGCTACAAGACTCTATGAACTCTAGTCCCCAAGTAATTCTTCTTCTGTGAAGCCCTAATGCAGGGCTCCATATTCTGATGCTCAACTATCTGCTAGTCCAAAGTGTCCCAGGAGTGGAAATACAAAAAAAAAAACCCCAAAAAACCATCATTCTTCTGCTTGTAATGAAGAAATACACAACGCTGAAATGCAACCACAGGCCTGTCAACAGCAGATTAATTTACTGAAGCTATAGAAACACTTTGAGATCTTCACAGCTATGCAAGAGCTACAAGAGACTCAAGTGGTTATGGATGAATATTTTAGGGTAGACTATCAAATAGAAATTATTTCAAAACATTTGAAGAACTTGCACAAATATGAAAGAGGAAAGAAATCTTAATTCACAAGTATTTTCAGAATTAAGAGGAACAAATTAACATTACTTAAGGGCAGACTTATTTTAATCCACCTCTATAAAAGAAAATTATTATTTCTTTATTGATGTATCCTTATTTGCCACTCTCTTCCTGCTTCCACTTGGACTGAACTACTGTCAAGTCAATCAGAACCCCTTTCCCCCCCCCCCCAACACAAAATACTACTACATTAACTATTCAAGCATCACAAGAACAACTTTCAACTTAAGGGAAGTTTCAAGAACTCTTCCTGATCTGTACTGGTGTAGTCTTAACCTGTCTCTGAACCAAATTTAGAAGTGAATGGAGTTGGAGCTAAAGTCTGTACTGAATTTACAATTAATTCAGAACATAGGAATTTATACCATTTTAAGCACTTCTTTAATTTGAAAAAGTTACACCAATACAGTGGTCATAGAAGAATCAGATTTCAGCAAGATTAACTGCTAACCTATTTCCATACTTCTTGCAATGAAGGAATTTCACTGTCACTTATCTGGTCTACAAAGAGCCTGCTTCCATGACAGAATGAAATGCAGAACAATTGTGTGGCTTGGAATGAGCCCTGCACATTACATATCTGCAGTGTGCATACCTACAGGGATATAACCAGTTGGTTGAATACTATTAAAATCATTAATTGATACTTAACTTACATACCAGTAATGCATCCAGAAGTAATGCTATATTCTCACATCAATTCCATAAATAATCACTCTCCAGACAAACCTGGAGAAAAATTCTTTGTCCCACTACAGAACTAGGCCACTACTTAACCTCACAGATTTTGGGGAATGCAAGAAAAAGGAGGGAAAAAACATCAGCAGGAGGCCCGTAACACACACGGGAACTACCATGCTGAGTCAGATGAATATTTGGGCAGTAGCAGATACTTGGGGTGTAAATAAAGTGCTCCTTCCCCTAATTCCAGCCATCAGGGGGTTTACTTTTTGGTCCAGAGGCTGTCATGTGTTCACAACTCAGCCCCAGACCTATCCTACATGGATATGTCCCATGCTTTTAATCACTTATACTTTTACTGACCACATCACACAACAATGAGTTCAACTGTTCAGTGACGCACTACGCAAAGAAGTATTTTCTTTTCCTGATTTAATGTTGCTACCAGACAAAAAGGAACAAAACCCCGAATATTTTCTTTACATCACTTGCAGTTTTACAGTTCATCACCTCTCCTTCCAGAGCTACCATCTATAAGGACATTTTAAACTTAACCCTGTATTACCACAACACTGAATATACACAGATGCTGTAACAAACAGCAGTTGTACTAAGTCGCACTGCTGGTCTAAAGCAGCAAAAGAAATTCATGCCAGAATATGCAAAACAAACAAACGAGAAAACAAACAAACAAACAAACAAACAAAAACCAACCGAACAAAAAAACCCAAATACGACAAAACAAAAAGGAAAGGCAAACCCAAAAAAACAACAAGAGCAGCCTCACAATTTTTGGCTACATAACTTTTCTTCTTCTCAGAGTACTGCAGGGTCATTGTGTAACAAGGCTTCTAGGTTGCCCTTGTACCATTTCCCACCTTGACCACTACTCCACTGAGACTCTCTGGACTTAATTAGCATCAGAACGTAAGAAAGCAACTAGCAAGAAAATGTTGCATCTTTTGTGAGAGAAAAGACACTCACATATGGATCGGGGGGACATGAAGAGGGTGACGTGACCTTCGTCAGCAGTAGATACACAGGCATGGTTTTAAGGAAAGCATTTTGTGTTAGCGTAGCCTGGTCAGCGTGCCTAGTAACTAAACCCAGCACAGAGGTAAATAAAGGCAGTGTCACATCAGGTACTATCACTCCAAGCACAGCAGTTCCTTACTAAGTTCAATACAAATCTAACCTGTCCGTTCCTTTACATTTATCAGCATTATTTCACCTCATTAAAATAAACATACAAGCAGATCTAAAGAACTTAACAGCCAGGGGAACCATTCTAGCATTGCAGTAGTGACCTTGGAGGGTAGCATCTGCCCCTGAAGCTAGATTGTTAACATGTACAAGGGCTTTTTTTGACAGATATTCAGCAGGCTACATTAAAAGCTTAACTAGGTAATATTAGATGTTAAACTAAAAACGTATTCTAGCAACATCTTCCTACACAATCACACACAGTAGGAATGCAGCCATTAGCTATACAACACAGAGTTAATTGCAAGACTATAAACATAATAATATGACATACAGAAATTCTTGTTTGGCTGTGCTTGTAGGAGATGTAGGAAAATCCTCCAGTCTACAGATGAAGATTGAAGAGAAAGCAAGAAAAACAAAAACAAAGCAAATAAAGAATAAACATTCGTGCAAAATTAGTCAGTTAATTACCTGTAACCCACAATATGACACTTAATTTAAGATTTACCAAGCTGAAGGTTTTGGTTTTGTTAGGGTTTGTTGTTTGCTGCTGCTGTTAAAAGATTCATCATTGTTTTCCCCCCTTTCCTTTAGTACCCTTGCTATATGTAAGAATTATGATGTAAATCAGACATGAAGAACCTCGGTCACCTTCAGAAACCCTGCACGGCTGTCAGATTAGACCTTTCCTTTATCCTCTGCAACATACTTATCAGAACCAGTTTAGCTGGGGACATGAATAAGATTCTATCTTTTAAGTTCTTCATAGCATCTTCCATACTAAATCAGAATTAAAAGAGAGAGACTCAAGTCACATTATTTAGCCCCTTTTCTACATTATTACTCTAAACTAAGATAACATGCTGAGGGTTACCCAGCTCTTACTCAAACTGCGTCAAGGTGATCTACATTGCAAAGAGTTGTACTTCAACTGTTGTTTTGCAACTCCAACAGGAAGAAGTTCAACTAGAAACAAAGAAATATAACGCGTGCCTATTTTGATTTTGTGAACCTGGCAAAAACCCCAACAATGTAGATGCTCAGCGAACAATTCAAGATGTTCATGCACAAAAAGTGACTCTTCCCCACCTCCCCCGACAAGTTGTGCCAACTATATAAAGGGCGGAGAATGGTTATTAGAATTGTAAAAATAACACCAAAAAAATCACACATCACGGGAGTTAAAAAAGGTACCTATTAAGGAACCAACACAGATATTGAATGGGAATAATCAGCATCAGTAGATTAAATACTCCGTAAAATACTTCCTTGTATGGTCTAGTGGAACCTATAAGCTTCAATAAGCAATTAGAAGCATAAGAGAAACAATACACAGGACGTGATAAAGTTTCTTCATGTACAGCACATGGAATATAATTAGTTCAGGATGCTCCGGTTAGGACCTGTTGACTACAATTTTTCAGTCTGGTCACTTACCCATTTAGAGTGTGCTCCTACCATCAGTTCTGAACCGACTAATATCTTTTACTAGAAATCGCAAGGAGCAGTATTCCTATTTATGTAACTATGTCTAAGACTCCAGCAATTGGGTGCCCTAGGCTGAAACCTACTAAGATGTTCACTGTATTCCTTCTCAGCTTACTCAGGCCTTTCACAGAAAAGCCTCCTGTCAACAGGCACATGCAATTAGCTTCACAAGTCAAACTCAAGCCCAATTCTGCAACGGCTGAGTGGTTGCCACCAAACTCCGTGACTTACGGATTCTACTTAAATACATATCATCAGTGATTTCTCCATATATGCTTTCTACATACCTTTGCTGTCACCCAACTGACATTACTCCTACACACTTGAACAATTTTAAATGGTCAAGCTTTGTACTTACTGGATATTTGGGGTAATTCCCTCCAGCAGGACAATATTGACACCTCCTATGTGAGCAGTGGCACAAGTCTCAGTCATCTTTTGATGAAGTACATCTTTAAGAAAGAAAGATACTTAAGAGCATTTCATTCGGTAGAATACTTCCAGGTATGCCTACTGCTTTCAAAAATATAGTGGCAGGAATATAATTGAAAAATTACAGTTTTAGGAGTCACATTAAGTAACATGAAATTTAAATTGTCACATGAAGAAAGCTTTTGAAAATAAAAGGAGTGACTATCTTCTGAAAGATTTTTCTTCATGGCATTTTCTGAAAATCTTACAGTCTTTTACAATCTTCTGGCATCTAAATAATAGCTTATAAGGGAACTCATTGGATGTTATTACAGCATCCGCACTCAGACATAACGTACAAAACATATTACACATGCACATACATACACACATCAGTATAAGGAGGTGCACGCACATAACCACGTAAAGCTGCCCCCGAACGTAACTGGTATATTTTAGCTCATCCCACCTTTCATCTTCTCTTTCAGGGTGAAGCTGCCATGGATTCTCTTGAGCTCAGACTCCATCGTCAGGCCGCCGATGTCTGCCTCCAGGTGGGTCCGGTTCACCATGCCTATCCCAAAGACGATGAGAGTCACGTGCTGCGGCTCCGACGTCACCAGGCTGCGCTTCCTCTGGGCATCTCTGCCATTGTCCTGTTCATTTTCAAACACCACCCGACAAGCCGGTTCAGTTGGGCTTCGAACACCTATGAAAGCACAAAACAGTTACTTAAGGATCCTTTACAAGAAATCTCTGGCATAGCTGATTTATATTTGAAACCGAGGATCCCGTATCTTGCACATCAAGCAAACTCTTCAGGGAAATTATCTGCGCCTCAGTTATTCCACTCTAATAACACTGCAACTGAACCAAATCCAAGACACAATGGGGACAAATAATGAGTGACGTGATTTCATTATTATTCATGTCCATTATATAAATATGAATATGTATGTGGTAGAAACGGTCTGCGTTTCCAATTGTCTGGGGGTTGTTTTGATCATTTCACAGCCAAAAGTTCTCATAATTTAGTTTTGGATGAGCAAGTTTTCAACACTTAGAGCATAAAACCAATGTCAGAAAATACACGTTTCGTGCAGCTATCGTAGCTGTGCATGGGATGTTCTGTGCACGAAAGATACTGCCGTCTGTTTAACAGATCTCTCATTTGACACTTTCTCAGTTTTTCATACTCTAGTTAAAAGAAGTCCAAAGAAATTATGCCTAATTAGTAACTGCATCATCCCCTGCATATTTACAGCAAACTAAGTTCACAGACAGAAAGAACGCTGCTAAGCCAGCTCTCAAATTTACTCTGCTGTGCTAAAATGCATTGGAAACAGAAAGCAATGATTACCTCAGATCTCAAATCTTTGGGTGAAATTACAGCACAAAAAAAATGTAATCTTTGCTGGACTTGACCAAAATCAGTATTCCACCTTTTCTTCTCTCAAACCCAGGATCACAGACTATTTTTTCACTTGGTCATTCCCAGGACACAAATGATCTTTATGTATTTTCACACAATGATAATATACAGAATTTCTATTAGCTGCTTGAAAACAAAATAGCACCTAGGGAGGAACAAACTCAATCCACTCTGCACACAATTAAGCAGAAAAGTTAACCTTTTAACACTGTTGCACGCCCAGTGCAAATCCAGATGCAAAAAACAGAGCTGCACAAAAATATCAAGGGACTGAATTTAAAACCACTCAGTTAACACACATGTGATTAAGGCTAGGATTGAAAGTACCAAAAGCATACTATAAAGCCAGGAAAACAACTAATTACAAGCTGCCCTTCATCCTCACCACTTGCACCTCTGCTCCAAGTGAGAAGGGGTGGGCAATTTCCAAAACCTGCCCTATGATCAGGCTTCAGGAGAACACGCTTGAGCAAAAGCACGCGCTCTCAATCGTTTGCATTCAGGAACCAGTTTACCTGTTGGACCGAAAGTTTCAGAAGACTTCTCTAAAATCCCGGTTGGATCAGAAATGAGCGAATAGAAGTTCAATAGTTTATACATATTTTGCCAGCACTCAGCAGAAGGTTCGCTCTGTTCCGACACGGTAATAGAGTCAGAGTCATCCATATGAATTGTCATGTGGTCAACTACATCTTTTGAACCTTTCCTCGACACTTTAGAAGTTCTTCTTTCTGACCTCCCCAAGGAATTCTTGTTTCGAGGCTCTTTTTTATTGTTCTCATTGTTTGTTCGTTTGGTCTTCGCGTTGTTCACTCTGTTACCTCCATTAAGACTTCCTCGAGAGCTTCGGCTGAAGTCAGAAGAGCGGAAATCTCTGTGTTTGCGGGTTTTGAAAGTAGGTGTTGGAGAGGCTGATCCAGCTGTGTATCTGCTAAGTTTGATGTCTGTCTGTGTGGCTTTGATATCATCAATCATTGTACTGAACTGATGAATGAGGCGAACCAGTGCCATATCTACGTGCTGGCTTATGGACTGGCAAGAAATTGTGAAGTTACAGTGAAAAGTATTATAATAGCGTTTATTCAAGTCATGAAAAGAAAGGGCATTGGTGGAGTTATGAGGTGTGCACATGGATTTCTCCATTACAACAGCACTAATACTGAAAGTTTCTAACATCAAAGCCGGTTTGAATTCAAGAGGAGGAAGATTGACAGCTCCTTGCCTAAGGAAAGAAAAGGTACAAGTTACTCCTTTGTTTCTTTCTATGGCAGTCAAATACTTCTTTTTTTTTTTTTTAAACACGGGAGTGTATCTATTTTACTGATCCAAATCTTTTCTTTCTCTTAGGCTATCACTTCCTTACCATAGTTCTATATATTTAAAAAATGAAATTTCATACTGCATGCTATTAACATAATACTCATTCAGTTCTATTAAACTTAGGTTACGATGGAAAGACGCCAAACTAACGGTTTGCTCAAAATTAGCGAGGGGCTGGAAGGAAGATTCAGCATTTACACTGAAAGTAACAACCTCATTTACAGGATTAATTACAAAGCAGCATTTAAGAGCCTCTCAAACTTTCCCACCAGCTCTCCCTTCCCCAGTCTCCAATTTTCAAAAGTAGCTGAGATTCAAATACTTAAAATTTCCAAACCATTCCACACAAGTATTTAAAAAAAAAAAATTAACAGGAAGACAAACCCGAGAAGATTAAAACAATAAAGCACTGCTCCTTATTTTATGGAAATGCTTTGGAATTCTGTCTTCACATGAAGAATCTAATTTCTGTTCTTTAACCAATAGACATATTTTCAAATGCCTGACAACATACCTTCGAGCTCGCTTGCTTTTTCTTTCCTTTGCCGTATCCGAATCGACAATATCTGCTCTTAGGCAGTCCAAAGTTCCTGAGAAGGAAAGGTATTCTCCAAAGTACATTCTGTAGCACAGTGGCATCGCATCCTGAGACTGAATTCCCGTGTAACTTAGAAGAGGTTTGAAAACAACCTACAAAACAAAACCCACCGATTTACTTCTTATTGACTAGATTATTCCTATTCTTGCTCCATCATTTGTTGATCTACAATATTTACAATGTCAGCTACATAACACGGAACATTTCTATGTTTGTTTGACAGTGCTGTAAAACAGAAGGAAGGGGGATAAAAAGGAGAAGCTTTATGGATTTTGAGTAAAAAGATGGGCTATATGGCAAGCTAGAAATGAAATTTCAGCTACAGGAGCAAAGTTTCTACATGTTCCCCTCAGTAAACAGCACTCTGGAGAACCAGGCTGACCTCATAAATGCTCCAGTATGTTCTTGGAAGTTATACAGCAATGCTCTAGTAATCACCATTCATAAAGTTTGCTATGGGACACTTCAGAGGTTTCTTGAGCCTTTCATCTTTGCATAGGAATGCATAAGACACAGGTACAAAGCCAGGAAAACATTTCCATCATTTCCTTAAACAAAATATTATTTTTCTTTTTACATAATTAGTTTTTCCCTATAAAACTCCAAAATACATCAGCAAACCACACCTACCTGTGCATCTGCTAGCTGGACAGCAGGAAACCCCTGGTTACCCTCCTCTACCCCTGCAATGTCATCCTGACTGGTGCTGTGCTGGGAGTGCGTGCCATCCAAGGTGTTCTGGTCACTCGACAAAACTGTGTTGAAGTCTGAAGCAGAGGGTATAGTAGGAAGATTGGGTGCCACACCTGAAAAATAAATACTCATGGAACACTAACACCACAGCAAATTTTAACACCACCAACTCTGTTAATTCATCAGAGTTAATTATACAGAAGCAGATGCATTGACAGGCAGAGCCCTAGTCAGGTCTCTAACCTTAACCAAAGTGGCATCTGGGATAAGGAAACTGTCTGATATTGCTGAAATGGGTAACAGACATTAGTCCAACTCATATCTGGAAAACACAAATGTATTTCCTTCTTCTTGCCCTCTTTCTCAAGGCCTTTTGAGTGTATTGCATTCTGTAGGGTACTTAGCTCCTGTTTAAACAGCAATAGGTTATAGGCTATGCCATCAACAAAAAGGAAGATTGTCCATAGCTGTAGATACTTGCTTTGAGCTTTCAGTGTGCTATAAGCTTCCAGGTTTTACTACTGCCAATGCAGGATCCACTGATCAGACCTCTATAGGTTAGTCTCCAGGCAAATAAGTTCTTCATAAAAATGACAGTCACCTCCCTGCAGTTGCTCTGTTCACAAACAATCAGACTTGCAGCACAAGGGCAGAGCGATGCTCGATCGCCTGCGTCTTGAGTCTGGACTGGACTCAACCTCCAGGGGACAGAGTTACTCTACCAATGTAAATTAATCCCAACTGTTCATAACTCAAGCTTATGGCACTTACAGAGACCCATGGCTACACATCTCCACAGAAAAATGGTTTGGATAGATCTGTGTCTGAGGAAAAAATCTCTAAGTCTTAATTTCAGGACCATGAACTTTTGAAAAAACTGTTACAAGTTTCAGAAGAAAAAAAAGCAGCTGCTTCTGACAAACACAAAACAAAACAAAACAAGTAATCAAACTGAAAGCTCTACTTCCACCCTACGACTCCTTCTGCAGAGAAATGGATTCCAGTTTCCAGAGGAGCCACACCAGTTAGGCAATGTGTGCAGCACAAAGATGTTTCGGAGGATCAGACTATTTGTTCAATATTAAAACCAAATGAAAACAATTTGTTATTGCCTAAGATTAATATATCACAGTTGAAAGACTGTTAACAGAAGACAGATTCAACTTTAGTGTTAGTGAAAACAACAAGTAAGATACACGCATTTGAGGATTATGAATGATGACAGGCTTACAAGAATAATAAATAAGCTGCAGTAAGTTGTTACAGATCCGTTTCTTTAGCACACTTAAGACTGTAGGTAATCTATACTCTCTTTTCTCCATTCTCTTACACCAGCTGATCACTTCCCATCCCTAAAGAGGGTTCCTCTCGAAATAAAAAGTTTACATTCAGTCTCAAAATTGATTTGAGAAAGAGCAAAAATTCCAATGTACAAAATCTTTATTGCAAAACCAGCATGTGCAAATTAGATTAAAAATAACCATCAAAAATCAAAGGAACTCTGCACTAAGGATGACTCCAGGGCTTAGCTTTTCCAGCTACCCATGTTTTTGAAAGCTACATTTACAGTTCCAAACATAAGAAAAATTTAAATCTTTGGAGGCAGGATGAGGGAAATTAAAACAACGGTTTTGTTCAAGTCACATTTCTTCATTTTCTGTTTCACTGAGAAGTCCCACAAGGAGCATTTATGTCTGTTGAACTAAAGTCACTTGCTCAATTGCTTTCAGAAAGAACGTGGTAAGCGCAGGAACAGCCAACCCAGAATTCTCTCTTACATTCAGCTGTAATTAGCAATACCTGTTGGAAGACTATTGTGTCCAGATTTGGTGGCCGGACTTTCTTGTACTACACTTCCTCTGTTGCCCACAGCATTTGACATCCAGTTATAGAAACTCACAGAAGATGGTTCAGACAGCAAAGGATGTTCAGATAACATGTCTGTGGCCACAGTATTTCCTACACAGATAAATCAGAAGCTTTAGCATTTGTTGCATCAAAGTCAGCAAAACCCAGGAGCGCAGCAAATTTTACTGACAATACCTATTTACTATAAAAGCCAGCCAAATCCTCAGGGTTTATTCCAGGAAATTATGTGTCAAGCAACACTACAGGTGCTATCACAGACGTTGCACTATGACACTAACAGATGTTGCACTACAAGTATCTTTGCCTTTGTTCATCTCTACCGTTAAATAGAGGAAAGGGGTCATTAAGAAACAAAAAAAATACCTTTTCTTCTGAATAATATTTCATTCCCTGACAGCAAAGGAGAAAGGTTTTAGAGAAAATGCAGTATCAGACTTAGCCGGTTTTCTTGATATTATGAAGTTGTAACAATGCACTCTGAGCAATTATACAGAGCATAAAAACTTCAGTGTATTTATCTCAAACTTCTACAAAATACATTTGTTCAGAAGACCATTACTAAAAATTCACAAATTATTACACACAAACTAAACTACTGGAACATTAGTGTACTCTGAGCTATTTACAAGGTCAAGAAAAAGTGATAAATACAGAATTAGCACTTAATTTCCTTATTCAGTCAAAAAGGCTCAATTATGTATTCTACTAATAAACGTAAGGCTAAGAAGAATATTTTATATATTTCGTTAGTTGTTATTTCTTTTCCCAAACTGATGTATTTGCTGTTTACTTCTAAGAAATGGTACAGTGCAGTGGTGTCTAGGAACTGCTCTTACAAACTGTCATTCTCATCTGGGCGGACAGAGAGGGAAAAGTGGAATCTTCAACAGAAATTCTAAGTCATAGTAAAGATACAGCCCCTTTTTCAAACCACTAAAATAAAATCAATCTTCCCTTCCCCTCCCTTCAGCTTACTTACGCTACATCTTACCTGTTCTTGTTAAAGAGCTACTTTTAACTGCACTTGTACTTCTTTGAGGGGTCCCTTCCAAAAGATTATGGAGGCTAGGAAAGCTCCCAGTGAGATAGCTGAGCAGACTCTCTTTCCGTGGACTTTCTTTGACTGCCGTTCCAGAACGGCCCACGTGCACTGGTGAATCTGTAGCGGTGTCTCCACTAGTGTAGCTTAAGGAGTGATATGGATGTATACCCTTGTGGGGGAAAAAACAAAGAGAAACGAATGAAGTTCTGTGTAAACTGCAAAAAGGAAGCAAGATTTGGTCTAAATGTAAGTTGGGAACACAATAACCACAAAGTTCTCGTTCCTGAAAACTTTTGGACAAGGTCCATTCACCTGCAGCCTAGCGACTGGCTTCTAAACAGGCCAGCTCCAAACCACCTGCCCCCTGTGCACGGCGCTAGAAACCTACCTTTATTTTCAGGACAGAATCGCTGTGAGTGTGCGTCTTGGATAATTTCCTCATGATCTCAGCACCAGTTACAGGCCCAGAAGAGCCACCGGCAGGCGGAGGGCGATTGGCTGTTCCTTCCAAGAGCATCGTATGCTCGCTGACAGTAGCTGGGATCAAGCAAACAGTTTTCAGTTTGTACATATTTGGGGAACCAAGATTATCTATTATTAGGTACCTTTATTTACAAGCATTCATCACCTTCCAAATTCTGACACGCACCTACTTTTGGCCGTCTAGGGAATTTTAAGACAAATGAGAAAACTTCACCCAGGAGCCTACTGGATTTTATTTAATAATCCAAGTACAAATCTTTTTGTCTTTCCAGTGTCACACAACTGTTGCTCTATGTTACAGATCCAAAAGAAAGTCACCAAATTTCACTGTCTGTTGCGGACTCTGGCATGGCTGATCAGTTTTTGAATTAAGATGCTTCCAGTTGCATTAATTCCATATAAAATAAATGTATACAAGGCAACAAATTGCCACTTCCAAAATTCTTGGTGAAAAATAGAATAATATACATGGCGGGGAGGGAGGGAGGGAAGAGTAGTTCAGTGCTTCCGATAGTCTGTTTCTGGTCAGCCAAAGCAGGAATTTTAGAGGGTGGGGCACAAAATAACTAAGGTAACTCAAGGCAGCAAAAGAGTGCTCTGAAAACATGTGTTCGTTTATGCCTTTCCTTTATGTGGTGCTGCCTTGAGTCAGCTCTATAAACGAGCCCAAAGCTAAATCAGTAGCTTATGTTAAATTGGCCACGCAGAAACCGGCAACAGAAATCTACCACATATGAAGTAGTAAAACTGAAGAGGAAAAAGGTCTTCACAAGGAACAAGTAAAAAAGCAGGTTTGAAGCTATTCCTGGCAAAGTTCAGAGAATTTCATGCTACAATTCTTAACTAAGATCAGAAGCTGCAAAACAAAGTCCTAATTCCAAGCTAGCAGAACATTAAATTGATGTATTTTGTGCAGTAAGTAACAAGACAAAGCATGTGAAAAAAGAGAAGTCTCCTGGTCTCTTGTTTTGTTCTTCCCCAAACAAGTAATAAAATACAATTATAGTTGTCAGCAGCAGCTTCAAAATGAGTATGAGTTTGAAAAAGAAGCTTGATGATTCTAAAAAAAGAACACCACCACAAAAATACCTGCATCAAATTCAAACTCTGCTCCATCAGCACTTGTGTCACTCTGAAGGCCTCCTCCATTGTCTAATCCAAGCCCATCCTCGTGCTCATGGCAGGCATTTGGCTGCAGTTTCACTGGGTGAGCAGGTCTGTGTAAACTGACTCCTTTAAAGGCTGGGGTCACCACAATGAACTTCATCCATTGCCTTGCTAAGGCAACTAGACCTTTCTTTAAGGTTACTAAGGCAGGAAGGCCATCACTCTTAAAAAAATAAAAATAGAAAAGTTAAAAATGCCGATGACGCCAGTTTAAACTAAGCTGAGAGAGAGAGAGAAAATAAAAAGGTCAGAACACACTTAAATCTTGGTGCTCAAGAGGCTTATGACAGAAACACGCTGACACCACACAGGGTCCACTCAGATAGAAGCCGCCGTAGCGCTAACAGATAAAAATTATAGCTTCATTGAACACAATAAATGCATTCATCAGCGTGACCTCAGGAGCTAGCCAAAAGAGGCTAAAAATAAACAATGGGAAACGGGCTTACTAAATATGAATCGAAAAGTACTTATTAATTATAAGGCTCTAAATTATGGACTAAAAGTCACAACAGCACTAGATTGACTGTAGGAACAGAAGAGAAATCAAAAAAAATGAGGGTTTTGCCACTGTTAGTAAGCAGCACTTTAAAAACAAATTTAAGGCAAAAATTAGGGATCATTTCGATTACATCACTGGGTGGCTAAAGAAAAAAAGAGCTTCTTATTTTGACCGCAAATCAAGAAATGTTATTTCCGTCACAAATTGTGCTACTTCTGATTACTGGGCTCTCAGCTGAATATGTCAGAAAACAGAGTGTTTAAATCCGACAACCGTGAGATTGGATTATGAAAATGACACAAAATCAGGAACAAACACTCCTCCGTATGCCTAATCTGTTTGTTCAAACAATTATTTACCACTATGATCCAGACATTTACATTCTAAAGCCACTAAAAAAAAAAAAGATTAGATTCTGAAGCCTTAAAGTTCTACAATTCTCGCTCTTTTCTCAAACTGTCTGCGTTATCCAAGTGTTTCTAAAAGCCATGAAAACGGGTTCTGAGGCGAGAATTTGGAACGAGCTAATCAGTGCATGCACTTGACTTACTAATTGAGATTTATTCCATTTGAAAACTACAGATGCAAATTTTTCCTGCTTTGCTGTTATCTTTAAGAAAAATGAAATCTGATAAAAAAAAGCCATTAACAATTTTCAAGACATGCCTTTTTGGTTAATGATTTCTCATGTATATACTAATAAAATAGCTTGGGAAAAATTATGCATATACACAGGCCACAACAAAACCAGCAGATCTGAAAGCAAATTAAATGAGAGAAGCTGTATCTACTCATCAATCTAAGGATATACGTGAGTTTGGTTTATGTCATCTTGTTTGTTAACTTTCCTTAAGCTGGTACCTAATTTAAGACATTAAAACTGGTACATTTGAAACTAACACACTGAATTACTGTCTTTTGTACAGGGTAACTCACCATGGTGGCATCCTCAATAATGGAGTAATTTGCTTGATGAAGGTAATGGTGCAATATATTACAGAGTAAACAAGAAGGATTTTCTTGCAAGAAACGAGCCACTTTGGTAAGCCTGTTGTACTTGCTTCTCAGGGGAAAGTGCACACTCTTATTCTAGATTAAAATGCAACAATTTTTCACGTATGAACACAGATGCCAACAGAACACGCGCAGAAACTACAAGATTTCACCTGCGATAGATACCGTAAACTCCTAACCCCGTTTTGAACTTGTTCAACGAAGATTTGCCACATGGATACCTCCCTTATTTTAAACAGCATATGTGAAAAATCATACTTGATATTTATTTACATGAAGATATAAAACAGAAGGCTGGATTCTAATAGCAAACTCTGTAAAGTTACTTCTGGACTAATAAATACGCAAAGCTAGCTGAGATTTTCAAAGAAATTGGTTATTCCTAGTTAAAAGAAAAAACAGGCACTTCTCTAATCGGGTTTAATGCTAGAAAAAAGGTAGGAAAATAAATCGGGAAACAGCAGTAGACTGCTGCAAAGGACGATTTTTGAGTACAGCAGAATAAGAGCTTGATACTAAGCTTGTCGATCTTAGAAGGCAATACAGGATCTCAACCACGGTGTCTCCTCAAAGTCTTCCCACTAGATGGTGCTAAGTAAACGAACAGCAGAAAACTGCCGAGACACCAGAAAAGCTCCCGAGGAAATGAGAGTAACACCCCATTTGTCAACAAAGCTCCATCAAACCTGGTTTTCAACAAAAAATGTGTCTGGTTTGTGTTTCTTGCTGGAATGTTTCACCCTTGCTATGCTTGTCCTCCCCTCCTTTAACAAGCAGGTCCAAGACACACAATGATTCAATACACTGCAGGAGCACAGAAATTCACATTTTCTCTCCTAAAATACCCTGAATATTTAATAACTCAACACACTTTTGTATTTCTTAAAATATACCAGATGCTACAGCCATATTTCTTACTCTTCCCTTTCAAAAGGCAGACTCTCCAGTCATTTTACCTGGAGATGCACTCAAGCAGCACAAAACTTCCTCACCAGTAGCAGATGAGGTTTTTTCCACTGAAGTTTAGACAGTGTACAAAAAGCACAGGTAGAGTGAGTTCCTGTGACCAGTTCTGGAAGTAAAGGCTTATAAAAGGTGCTATATGTTTGGCGGTGAAAATAGCCAGAATCCCAAACAAAAACATATTACATATTACACTGCTCTGTTCTGATGGGATTGTTGATTTTATAAAGGTCATTTACCTCTAAAGCTTCTGTCATAATGCAACCCATAACAGCACAGATTCGCAGGGTTCCCTCAGTTTCTAGTTTATTTAGCGATGATTTCACTTGATCGATAGGAACAAGCCAAGCCCCAACTGCAGGTGTTGCAGTACTCAGGAGGTTCAGCTGCCTATTGAGAAAAATAAAAAGAATTAGGTATTCACGTTCAGCAGCAGCAATTGGGGAGATTTTCTAACGCTATCGTGAATGGCATTCACATAGGTGGAGTATGACAGAACAACGGTACAAAGTAACAAACACAGACCTACTGCTTAGAAAATCAACACTGACATGAAGTACCTAAGGCAGGTTTTGTTTTATTTGCTCAGACACTGCTGATTCCATCCACTCTTGCTACCACTACTCCCTCCTTTTCCCATTGGTATCCCCTGCTGAAATCATACAGCTTGGAATTCTCATCTCTGACTGAATCCCACATTAACTGCTACAAATCACGTCATGAAGGACTCTTGGTGAAGGGCCGAGGCAAGATTATCAGGAACTCACAAAGAGTATTTTCTAATTTATAGCTCTATACTGAGCTTAAACTACTGGCAGCTAGGAGTATTTGACTCATTCACAATATGAAGAACTATCTTAGAAAGATTTATCTTGAACTTTATAGTGTAGTGGCAGTCAGATCATAGGTCAAGCATCAGGCCGAATACCAAAACCACCGAGTGTGCTCCTCTTTAGCATCTCTCCTACTCAAAACAAACAGCCTCCCCCTGCCTTTCTCCTTCATACATTTCAGTCCCACTGGAAATACGTTCGGTGGGTTTGATTTGCTCACTTGATCTTTCTTGTCTTCTTTTAACAATATGTAACTAAAAATTTTCTAGCACCACTTCCATATAAGTGATAACAACAAAAAACTGAAGCGAGAGTTACTGTGATATATGCAAAACTCAGAACTGTCATTTCCAGAGAAGCTTCAAAAATTATGGGAATTACATTCAGGATTTACACCAAGTACAACTGCAATTTAACAAAGCACAACTGTCATTTTCTTTCTTTCAAATCTGGTAAAACTATACCTTGAAAATATATGAGCTGGAGAGCGCACGTTCGTAGGAGCTGCAAAACTAAACCAAATCTCTTTGATTGTTAACTTCATGCTGCAAGAGTCAGGGGGAGGAGGCATCAAGGGTATATCTTTTTTTAGATCATCAGATTCAACACCTTCATCCTTAAAAAATGAAACACAAAGGCAAAAGTGTATTTGTTTGCCAAGTTGATTACACCGACGAGCACTAATATATCATACTGTGCCCTGGTCATAAGAAATTGTTTCATAGGCATTTAGGCAAAGAAAAATTAATGCTGTCCTCCAACTCTCTCTCAAGACAATACCAAGAGACTTTGCAGAAAGCTGAAAGTTCAGTGTGTAAGTAGACAGTATGAATGCAGCTGGCACAATATGACATCTCTGAAATTGTCAATTTTTATAATTATGAATGTTAATCACTTAAAAAAAAACCAACCCACAACCAAACAAGCCTCCAAGACCCATCACTTGTACACACCTGCTCATCTGAAACTGAATTTCCATTAATGTCTGAAGAGGGACTTATTCTATCACAAGGAAGGTTATCGTCAGACACATCAGTATTATAACCACTACCAGTTGGAGAATCCGAGGAGTTATTTGAGGCAAGCAATCCACCTCTCTCCGTATCTCTTGATTTACCCATAACTCCAAAGGTATTATACAGTACTGCTCCACATTGTCTTCCTCCTATAAAAGCACGCATACCGAGACTGAAAACATTTGCTGTGAATAAACATCTAGAAGTTACGTCCTAGAGAAAAGTTCTGGACTTCAGAGAAGAAATACAGACAGTTGTGGTTTAACCAGATGTGTAACCACTTTGCACCAGAATTTCTCACTATAATTTTTAGACTGAACAATCTAACAGCTAGCTGTAGAGCTTCTGACAGTTTGTTCCAAGTAAATGAAGAGTACTCACATGAAGACTGTTTTTAAACACTGTTCTCTGAAAAGAGTAACCTGGATGACAGAAAATACATATGTACTGGTTGCTGGGGTTTTTTGGTGTTTGTTGTTTTGTTTTGGGTAGCATGTTTTGTTTTGGTTTGGTTGGTTGTTATTGTTTTGGGTTTGTTTGGTTTTACTTTTGAAGCTACCTTGCCACTCCCAAAGCAAAGCTCTGGTCCTACATACAGACGCTTACCGTGGGTGTGACTGCAAGGCCAGAATTAACTCGTCAGGGAAAGTATCAATTTCTATGTTCACTTTAAACTGCTGAACCCAATGCATAAGGAATTGTCTCATATACTATTATTTGATTACTGTGTTTCTTTACAATAATCTAATACTTCATTTGTAATATGCAATTTATTTACAAGAGACGTGTATTATTTAGTATCACCTATATTCAGCAATTTCAAATGAAAAATTGCTGAACTGGAAGACCTAACAACAGAATTACTACCAGTTTCATAAACCAAAATAAAATATAAGTCTATATAAGCTTTACCTTTTATAGTTAAATTTTCAATTCCACACTCAAACATTATCCAGCCCCACTTCTCCTGACTGGGACCGATTCGAGCTACATCTGGAACAGCTTGTTGATCTGTTTCATCCACAAAAGCAAACTCATCCAACTCTTCCAAAGTAAAAAGAACTTTTGATTTCCCAAACGGAATAGCTGTTATTGCACAAGTTCCAATATCTGTGAAAACAAAACATATTTACCACTTTGTTACAAAACAAAAAAAAAACTTTTACGGCTGCAAATAGATCTCTGAAGTTCACAGTGTCTTGGGAGCACTGTCTCTTTAGTATTCTTCAAAAAGGCAGGGGGCAGGAGTTAAAAAAAAAAAACCCTAAAATTTAAGCATGAGCAAGAAAAGAAGCATAGAAAGAGGAAGAAAAACCTTGCTCCTGGGATGTTGATATGGGTGAGGTAAATTTTAAGTTGAGAAAAGCAAGGACCGATCCAACACAAAGCTTCGAGATGTTCCCAATTCCAACACGTCTGCCTCCTTCACCTTTTTGTAGAGCCATGGTTCCAAAGGCATGTGTATAAACAAACTCTTCAGGTTTTATTTGAAACTGGCAATTGGCCTGAAATTACTTTCCAAAATAAACCATTACTAATAAATATCTACAGTTTAACAGCAACAAGTGACAGTGGAAATGCTCTTGGGGAATATGTTTTAGTAAAAACGCATTTGGTACCAACTATAGCATAAATGAAGGGTATTTAGAAACAAAGGTCTAATTTTCATTCAAAGGCTGCTGCTTTGTCGGAAGCATGTCCATGTCCGTGTTGAGAGGATGTAGGATCAAGTCTCACCGATTCCTAAGAAAATATAGACTCGAGCAGTTTTTAATTCCTCCTGATCTTTTCAGTCTAAGATCCAAGAGAGTACTATGCCCCCGTGATTTCTTCGATGTTATGATGTAGCATAAATATAAACCTTTCTTCTAGGACAATTCTGAAGGAACGTTTCTAATAATTCTATGCCTATTCCATATTAACTCAGACACAGAGGTAAATGTCAAATATCTGAGAAAAATAACTACACCAAGTAAATCTATATCCCTTCTAGTTGTCAGTCTCTGCCCCCAATTCATAACTGCAATCACTTTTGAAGTACACGTAAAATGAGGAGATCCCTAGAAAGACATCTCTCAAACCTTTTAAGCAGAAGATGATGAATTTTCTTGGCCTTCTTGAATGTCTGCAGCACACCTAACACAGGACACTACTGCTAACATTCTCCCCATAACTAAGTAAAAATGGAGTTATCCATTTTCATGTTCTCTCACTGCTTTTGTTTTCCTCCAGTGTCATTTGCTCATGCATCTTTGTACAGTGGTGGGTTTGGGGTGGGGTTTTTTCTTCCTGTAGCTTTTAATTATTCTTGCCTCACAGAACACAGTACACCAGGCACATTCTACTTATCACGAACTTGTTAGAAAGCAGTAAGAAACCAAACAGGCATAATTCATTCCCCACATCAAATGACAAAAAATGGGAGCCGAAAAGACATCAGCTGGGACAAAGGCCTGAGATCTTGCCAGTGCCTATCAATATTTACACTGCAACCCATCTGCCACACAAACTGCTCAGAAGTTTGTCTTGATAGCTTTCACTCTGCCTACATTGAAAACTGGCACTTCAGTAGAATAAGAGAAAATAATTCAGAGTAACTATCCTAAACTATTTTTTTACAGTGTCTGCAAAATCTCCAGGTTCAAGGTTCTTTTTATCCATGTTGATAAAAAAAAACCATAACCCAACTACAAGATTAACCACTCACTTCAATGAAAACTGACATTTCCACAGTGGGGGAAAAAAAGGCTTACCTGTTGTATCAAGGCCTCTAAGTTGTCCATGAACACGATGGATGTTCAATTTAGCGGCAATTTCTTTTCCTTTTTCTGCTCCAGCATTGGACCTCAGCGAGCCAGAAGACTGGGGCTGCATTTTACTGGTTTGGATATAACGATCAAACGTGACAGAATTCCTCCCAGTCTCTGCATTGTTTGAAGTCTCCTCAACTATACCCCTTCGAATAGATGGGAGAAAAAAACAATTAAGCAAATCCCAGACATATTTCATTCGATTATTTTTTGTTTAAGATTTTAAGAGACATTGGCATAGCAGTTTTAAAAAGAATTCTGCATAAGCTGGATGATATCTATGCTTTGCTAGAAAAATACCGAATAATTTTCATTTTATTATTTTATGTATTATTCTTACCTATTCATCCGAACTTGTGTAGCAATTCTATCAAAACACAAAGCTACTAATGAAACGTGAGTCACGGTTTTGCCAGATGAAACCCCTGGGGATTCATCAACAGATGCTTGTAGTAAACACAGGTTCACCTAGACATAAAATGCCCCCAAAGAGTAAAGAGATTTAGAAAAACATGTTACAATAAGTATACATCGCTAGTTTCTGATACAATCTTCTCTCATACTTCCCATTAAAATGAAAAAAGAAAAGCTAAAACCATCACATCTAGAATATGTAAGAACATAATTTAAGGACACAGCAGTTGGTTATCCCTATAGTGGTTGATACTTAACTTGCAAACCTACTACAGTAAAATTGATCAGCTCCCCAACAGCCTATCCCGTTCGAAGCATTAGCTATCTAGCACAAATACAAAGCTTCACTGAAGCTTTTGGGGAAATAACAGGGATGCAAGACAAGGATAATTTGTGAGGCATATATCTACTAATCAGCTAATCCCAATGTTTTACCTTTGGTACAGTAACGTTGGCCTGAAGACCTTTAATTGTCACGTTATCTTGCTTAAGTGAGAGATTGGTCTGCGCTGGTCCCTGGTTTGTTGTTCCTGTAGTGGTGGTGTCTATTTTTGTTCCTCTAATATCCTGCTTTGAAGATAACTTGGAGGGGGGTGGAAAACAAATCATTTATTCTCACTGAAACTCAGAGCTGCTAAGCTAAAAAGTAACAGGATAATTTATTAGCACTGAAACAGCAAGAGATTCTGACTTCGCTTAAAGCACAGTAGCATGATTTCTAGAGCAAGGACTGTAGTGCTTACAGATGCAGTAGGTCTAGATCCATGAGGGTAGCAATGCCATCCTGCAATGAACCTCCTAAACTTTCAGCTGAAATCTGGTCATTGAGTTCTACATACATAAGTTATATAGAAGAACCTATCACATGAAGTAAATAATCAGTGTCCATTACACTATGAAGTCTAAGAAACCATAAAATATAGAAATGGTTATTAACTTGGACAGAAAGAACTCAATTCTCTACAACTACCATACAATTCTTTTCACACTAAATGAATTTTAAGGTATCAGATGAACGACAGAAAAGGCCACACGTACTTTCACAGCTTCGCTTGAACTTTCCTCTCACAGAGGCCATCTAATAAATGATGTATTGCTGATATGAATATAAAACATAAGAATATCAGCTAGAGTAATTTCTACGAACAGAATGTATGATGTCATGCAAATTACTGTAGCTACTGCCTAGACTGTTCAAACTAGAAAAAGCTTCAAACCTGTAAGAGATTTCTGGTCACTAAAAGACAGTATATAACAATAACAACTGATTATATAAATGGACGTACATTAGGCACAAGATAAAAATGTGTTCCAATTAATATAGAATCTAGCTACTACAGCTCAAAGCACTGAATTAAATTAATTTTTTTCTTGCGTAAAATATAGAAAAGAATATTCTTTCAAATTTTTGTGCA
>JAAGNO010000041.1:62880-79057 GCA_033439905.1 Ceryle rudis
TACGACCACCATGAGCTATCAGGCATTCACCTGTACACAACCCATGACAACCATTCCCAGTTGCTGAGTTACTAACTTACAGCACAAGTTCTTACTAGCTCTCAGGTACAGACAATGAGATTTATATTGCCCAGTTCTACTCTTAATTTTTTTTTGCCCTAATCCTGCAACTTCCACTCTTATTTTGGCAGACATCTACTCCCCCTTACCATTTCCCAGGATCTTTAATGGAATAACTAAGCAGAAGCCAAATTAACCTACTCCTGACCCAGTGCAAGCCAACCTTTTATCACTTAAAGTTTCAGAAATTCTGCTTAGTCCATTACATGCAAGCAAGCAATAAATTCAGGTAGCTATTCTATCCCAAGACAACAAATTCTATTGACAAACAAGTATTTTAATTGCTGTGAAAACTATTTTTACCTTTATATTGGTGGCACAGCCATGTTCTACCACATACAGATCTGCTCCGTCCATGGCTAAACGTGTCATGGTGTACTTCAAGTCATCAGAAGTTGGGCATGGCCCAGGGACACAGTTCATCTGAATGGGGGCGGGGGGGTGGAATAAAAATTTAAGCATATATTAGGAGTTTAATTTGTGCTTATGCTTTTATTTATATTCTGTTTAACAGATTTTAAACTAGAACAGTAAAAAGTTACTTATGCTACACTATCAACATATGAGACAGGGTGCATCTGTGCCGAGGTTCATTTTCACTAATGCACATTTAATCCTTCCATCCAGCAACACAAGGGGACCCAGCTGGCCCTGCTGGCTTCCACCAGCAAAAGGCAAATCAAGTTCCCTAATAGAGAACATCACAAAACCAAGGAGGATGTCAAGAGATAAATCCAGGATTCGTACTTAATATACAGGAAACCTCCGTCAGTCTTCAAGTGACCAGGCACATGGATTCCGAGAGACAAGCACCGAAAGCAGAATCCACAGTGACAGTTAAGTACAACTCCCATGTTTATTTTAAAAAAAAATAAATTTAAAAAGGGTGCATGTAAGCTACAAGCTTTCAGTTTTAAGTCTCCCACCAAAGCACGGCTTCATCAGAGGATATGAGATTAAATAGCACAATGGAAATGTGCCAGGAGTACGAGGGTAAGGATGACCTTTGTCCCCTAAGGGACAGTGGAGTGCCATTAGGCTCTTAACTGTCACAGCAGAAGTAAGAAACTAGACACGACATTGCAGAAAATAATTGAGAGAGCACAAAACCATTGTGCATATCCACAGGAAAAACCCAGAGAGACTCGCTCTTCTTTCTAAAACACAATTAGCTATAATTTATCGAAGGGAACATCCAGTCTGACTTATATACTCCATGCTTCTCAATAACTTTAAGGCTGGATTTCTGAACTGTTCCAGAGAATGTGTGAAAACACAGGGAGCAGTTAAGACAGATGAGAGGTTACCTACCTTAGAGTCACAAAACCGACGATCAATTCCATGCTGGCATATTACTACAGATTTTGGTCTTTCCAGTTCAAACTCCCGGCACACTACGTGAAATACAAAGGTCTGCCCCCATTCCAGAAGACACGCAAGCTGGAAGCAAACAGCAACATGTTGTCTAACAGTAAGAATGCAAAATGATTTTTGGGTATTCGATGAAGAACCTAAAGAACATCACCAAAGGTTGGGAGGTGAGCAGGACTAAAACCAAACACCATAACATTCTGGCTGGGTGATCTTGCTCACACATAGTTTATCTCTTGTTACTCAAGATCAAGTTTTTACTTTCCTGCACGCCACAACGTCCAAGTCTGTAGATTTTCATGGAAAACATTGTGACATGAAACAATTTCCTAAATTATTTAATATAAGGAAACAGCTTCGGTTATTAGTCAACTGAGAATCTTGTTGTAAAGACAGAGATCCTTTTATTTTACTTCAAAAAATTACCTCAAAATACTCTCTGATTCATAATTTAAATGTCAGACTTCCTTGCATCTAAGTAACAAAGTTACATTTAGAAAGCATAGGAGGAAGCTGGCTAAACAGAACACTGCTGAATCCCACCAGACCTAGTAATTAGCCTACTGTTGATTTAAGTCTTTTATATAGTTAGCTCATTCATAAAGGAAAATACAATAGACAGACAGTCATGATGAGAGGGAAATGGGTTTCCTTTGGCTAGCCAAGGGAAAGGGCACTTAAAATCAGCAGTAATTTAAAAGGAATTTAATACAGCTATGACTGTCCTGCACAAAATCTCTCCTCCTCCCTTTAGTGCTGTCCCTTCACAAAAATTTTTGCCATACCTCATCGCTATGGGATGAGAGAAGGCAATGACCCGGGACAGCAAATTCAAGTTCTGCTCCATAGCAGCAGTGACAACAAAAAGTAAAATAAAAATCCTCTATGAAGCATACTTCTGAGAGTGGCTTTGTAAGGGCTGAAAATCCTTAAGTTGCATCAAGCATTTAGAAATGTTTGCTAGCCTTAGAGTACTTTGAATCAATGAGGTTTAGTTTTGAAGCATAGAGCAGATAAAGCTGTAGCATTTACTCCCCTAAGTCAGCGGCAGCGTTCTAGGAAATACTGCCAAGCCTGTACATGTACCATGAAAAAGTATCTGGTGTTCATTCTTTAGATTTACTTGGAATTGCTTGTATGTCTTATCTTGGCTTTATTTGCTGCAGATGTCTCCTAATGAAATATATGTTTAATCCTAGAAAATAGTGCCAGTTTTTAGAGGAGTAAGAGGACCCAGAAGCATCTTAAAAAAAAAAAATTAAATAAACCAAACAGTAACTACTAAATAGAATTTATGTACGTTTCTAATGTCTCACAATACACCGACAAAGCCACCTTCTTTAAAGATCTAGCAGCCCACACCAGAAATAAACCGGTGATCTGCCTGTTCTATACTTGGAGCCATTATCTGTATCTGGAAAAGTAAAATAAATGGCAAAACTAAAAGGAGTTAGCGCTAAGACTGACCTTAGAAAACCCAATATTGTGAAAGCCAACTCTGTTCCAGTGGGACCACGCAGCAGAATTTATGCAGTGCGCAGCATAACTGAGCTACCAGCTACTCTCCTGCTGAGGCCTGCCCATACTACACTCCCACAAATTACCTCATTTGTCTCCTGCTTTAAAAGGTGGCTTTATCTACAGCTTTCTATGGAAAGACAGAACTTTATCCACAAGCTGAATTCTTGCCAGATACTTAACTTGATAACCTTAGTGCTGGCAGCATCCCTTCGTGCAAATGCCTACGCATCTCCAAGTACCTTATATCTGAGGAGATCAAATTGCCTTTCAGTCTGCAATCACAACTGAACACTTCGTTTGTCCTGCCCAGAGAGTTAACCAGCAGGGGCAACGAACCTGCACCTCCAGAAGTGGCCATCACAAAATAAAAGTGACCTCAGAGAGAGTTATGCACAATTAAGTAATCTCAAACTCTTGAACAGATTTTCCTGTCCTCTCTTCATCATTTGGCCTAGTTTATGGCTGAAGGCATCCCAAAATATCTGCTCTGTTTAGACAGAAGTATTATTTACTCTGTTATTAAACCACTTAAAGCGCATGTAGATACTGTGCTTGCCTTTCTATTCAGTATTAAAGTACATTAACATACACAGATGTAACATAAACGGGTTTACATGCAGCGATAACAGTATTCGCTGCTGATTTGTTCATGCCCTGTTACTGTCATCCTTTCAAATACTCACACAGTAACAGCCATCCTGTTACACCAAATTTAAGATGGATACCTGCTTCAGCCCATTTGGTCTCTTCTATCCACTTATAGGAGTGGCTAGATTTTCAAATTATAAAACTGAGGTTACTTCAGGCACAGATGCATACAAATTCAGCTGAGTTCACGTGCTTTCCAAAATCTGTGCCACATCAGCTTTGCAAGAAAGAATTATGGTAACACTTCAAAGCAAAAAGTTTGCAGATGGTACCTGTGGTGCCGTAACTTTGGCTGTAAGGCTTCCAGCCTGCACATCTATCAGCCAGGCGTATTCTAAAGTATCGCTTCCAAGAGGCAGACCTTCGGCTGAGAACATGGCGTGAGCGCGCAGCTGCAGACCTGACAGGCTGATGTGACCCTCTCGAAGAACTTCATCCACTGCAGGCCGCTGTTAAGGGCAAGGAATTCAAAGCTAGTATTTGCAAAGAATACATCAACAGATGCATTGTTGTGAAAGATCGTCACCACTTCCACAGTGCAAACACACAAACAGGTAACAAACAGCTTCCTACCTGATAGTTGTCATTCAGAAACAAATTCACTGGAGATAAAACAAGCTGAAGCATTGTTTCTCTAAATCCTTTCTTCATCTCAAAACACAACCTTTCCAAGAAAGCTGTAGGGCACTCAGGGCCATCTGGACTGCAATGCTAAAGTAAAAATTAAACACCTGCTAAACATCTGTTTCAGAAACTGAAAACACACAGCATGGTTGAAATGGTAAGGTTAGAAGCAAACCTGTAAGCAGAAAGTATGATACTTTTCCTCCAAGGGGATACTCAGAAAGAACCTTACGCAATTTCAAAAACCTTTTGCCAGTAACAAAACCAGCAACTCAAACTCATTTGGGCGACCCCGATTTTTCACCTAGATTGTTATTTCAATACCTGGGGATCCCTCAGAAATCAGCTGCACGCATGAGAATGCACCACTAGAAGACAATTTTGCTAATTAGCAGAGAAATAATAATGCTCAATCAAAAATGTTATCACACAAGTCAGGTTGATTGAATAAAAACTATATTTGAAAAAAGTGATCCACTTCTACCTCTTGGATAAGCAAAATACATCATGTTCCAAATTGCTTTTGATAGTCACAATTTTAGTGGAAAGTGGACACACGCTTGGGTAAGCACCACCCCAACTGAATGTTCCAGAGAGTAAAATTTAAGCCTAGATTAGGAAAATAGAAAGGGGGGGGGGGGGGATTCACGGGGAGAAAAATCAGCAAAATATTTCCAGATTCTGAAGGACTTACCACTGGTAACCGCCCGTGCACTTTGTACAAATTAACAAGCACAGTGATATCCCATGGGCGTAGAGTAAGAGGATGAACAGGCTTCGCTGAACTTTCAGTTTCTTTCCTGTCATTTTCCACTCCAACAGCTGTCCATCCAGAGCTTGAAGATGTCGACAGTGACAAAACAGGGCTGGAAATAACTTCTTCAAAATCAGTGTACATGTCATCTTCTCCAAAATAATTTTCCTAGGAAAAGGAATTGTTATGACCACACGGGAAACAAATTAAAAACATATAGACAACGGAATGAAATACAAATCCAATCTTTTCCTGTGTGTTAGTTTTCCCTAAAGTAAGTGGTATAGCTACAACCTATAGCTGAAGAAACATATATACTTTTATTTTATGGAAAAACAGACACCGTAAATGAGCAAATTTAGGGAGTGTGCTTTGCAGAAAAGAAGGGGTCCTCAGTAGTTCTCAAAGTACCAGTATTCCAGATGCGTGCAATACAAATAACTGCTCTGAAGTATTATTACTGACATTTTAAACAGGTTTTGTGCTTTTAAAAATAGATAACTTTGAGAATAAGAACACAAAACAGATCCTGAAGGAGGTCACTCTCATCCAACCTTCTGAAATCAGCAGATTTCGAAGTTTTAAACATGCTTCATAAACATTTTCCCCCTTGAGTCTAAAACCTACTTCATTTCTAAGCCAACCCCTCTTGGTTATCTAAGACCAAAGTAACTGCCAAATTCTATTGGGAAACAGAAAATCCATCACTAAATAAAAACAAAAACAAAACACCAACCACCACCACAAAAAAAAAAAAAACCAAACCAAACCCAAAACAAAATCAAAACAAAAAAATAACCAACCCCAACAAAACTCACACGATCAAAACACATCTTGCTGTGGTTTATTTATTAAGTGCATGAGAATCGTATTTCTGATCATCTGCAACCTCTTCTCCCCCTTAAATAAATAAATAAATGGCTAGACTCTCAAGAAAAATTTTCTGAGTGTTGCAGGTAGTATTTTTGTAAATTCAGTACGTGGGGAGTGCTGGGAACAAAGCATTCTGTGCTGTAAAACTCCTTCTGATCAAAGAGGTTAGAACAAAGACACAAATGTTCCTCCCTCCTTTTTTCTTACAGAGTAATTCAGTCCCTCGGCCTCTCACGTTGACAGAAATGTTCCAACCCTTACAAACTTCCCTGGCGATTTGCGAGATGCAGACAAATGAGTACTAAACCCAAGATTAACGAGTACTAAACGCAGGATTAAACTGAAATAGATTTTGATCTTAGGATGTTTCTTGTTCCCCTCCTTCCCTTTTCTGTCCCTTGTTTGCTTTCCAAAACGTCTTTGTGGTTTTGTTAGCACAAGTCTGCAGTGCACGCGAAGACAAGGAGTATGACAGTAAGAAAGCAAGCAAGGTACCCATGTCCTTGAAAAAGGTCTGCAGAAAAGGCAGGCTCATTATCAGCCTTGAAATAGCTCTTGCAGACGTGTAATTCTACCATCTTGTACTGAGTCTCTGAAATAATTGCGGTGTTAATGTGTACAAATTATTCCCTGCTCTGTGGCCAAACCAAAATGCCCTCAAAAGTTAAGCAAAGCTGCTCTGCTTTACCCTTCAGCAAAGGGAGAAGATAAAGGTCGTTATTACAATACAGACCTTGAAATATTTTTTGTAAGGCAGACCCAGCAGCGGGTGCTAAGAACTCCAGTAACTGACTCCTGGTACCTTCTGCTGGGGATGCAGGGCCCTGTAAATCCTCCATTCCCAGTCAGTAAGAAACACAAGGCACTACATCAAAAAAACTACCTCGCAAGAATAGGAGGTTTAACAAAACCACATGAATGATGCATGGCCATGAATCGCTCCAGCGTCTTTTAAATAAATAAATAATCAATGAAAACAAACTGAAAACAACAATTCAACCACAAGTCAGGAAAACAAGCATAAAAACCCCTTCAAAAACTATTAAAAGATGCTGCCAGCACAGCTGGACAAAAGAAATAAACACTATTGCAAAAATACTCAAAAGAACAATAAAGGCACAATTTCAAAAACTCATCTAAATTTCCCCTAGAGATTTAAAAGATAAAAAGCTAGATTTAAGCTGAGAAATCTTCACCTAAAAAAAATTAAATCACCATAGAATCAAGGGATCTAACATAGCACTAGAGACAGAGAGAACTAAAGAAATGCTGCTTTGTTGAGAAAGACAGAATCATCTCATGAAATTATGGGCTCCCAAAGAAGAGCTCAATTAACAGTCGAAACATGGGCGCGTTCCCTCTGTTACTGAAGAAATGAAATCTTCAAGGTGCAATGCTGCCCTAAGGTCAATCCTATTTACTTTAGAGGCAAAATGAAAAAATAATGAGTTTATTTGCAGGTCCTATACTCTACAAAAAACTCTGTGCCTCATTTGCTTTCCCAAACTACTTTTGGGTTTTTGTAAGCTAGTATTTTTCTGGTATTCACTGCTTACGTGCCAAGCCTTACACAAATTCAGAAAAGTGATTTTTTCTAAGTCCTGACACTGGTCCCTGCCTCAGAGAATTCCTCATCATCTGCCAAAACAAAAGCCAGCAGAAGCATTACCTTGGCCTAGGACTGCACAGGCTAAACCAGACCTTTAAAATCAAACAAGTCACAAACAAACAAACAAACACCCACAAAAAAAAAAAAAAAAAAAAAAAAAAAAAAAAAAAAAAAAAAAGCCAACCCCAAAACCCAACTAAACCCCAAGCATTTCACTCTTAGTCAAATGGAAGTGACATGTTCAATTGTCTCTGCTTTTGTCACAATAAGGCAGGACGAGGGAGGTGGGATGAAATGAATGTCTTTCTAAGCCACCCTGACGATCAGTAATTGGAAGAAGACACAAGATAAGCAACTCAAACAAACATTTTAAAGCATAACAGATTAACATCAAGAAAAGGATGAAAAATTGTTCTTCAATATTGCCTGATGTAGCTTTTAAAATTTAACTTAATTCTCATGTCCTTCCCCCTTTTCCTCCATGATCTAACTCCAGAAATTTCACAGAATCTAATTAAAACAGAAGCAAACAAAGGATTAGGACACTCTACAGAACTTGATATGCACTAAAAGCAGGAGTTCTGATATGCATCTTTGCATAAAAGTGGTTGTTAATATAAGCTCCGGTCATAATCACAGCATTGGTTTTTTACTACTGCAAAAGTCAAAGAAGAAATTTTCTGCACATCAAGTCCAGAGCTCATCGTATTCCTTGAAAGGCAAATTATACTGATACGGGTCTACTCACATGCATTGGAAGTCTCCTAAATAAACCTGTGCCAAGTGAATTCACCCCAGCTACACCGTGTCACCACACAAAGTCACTCTGAACTAGTGCTTACAAAATTTTTTCCAGTTGAATTCAGATATGCAGCTGAATTCTGATTTTCCATTTCAAACAAATTCTTTCCCTTTCCTACGTGTGGCCACCCGCAAATTTGACGAGCTCTGTTCCTATGCCTACCTTTATGGACAGAAAGGCTTTGAGCAGGGGTCCATACAGGGTTATTTGGGAATCCGGGGAGAGTTCCAGTTCCACGTGGAGCTTATCTGGGGGCAGCTCTGAGGGGTCAAGGGGAAGACGGGTTGAAGCTGTGGGAGATGAAATCACGCTCTCGGCTGTTTTCTGCGATGGCCTTAGTACAGATAACATTGTTTCTTCCATTTCTGACACTTGAGAGCAAAATAAAAGAAGGAAACAGAATTTGATTACAAGTTATGCTTCTGACAGACAAAATTCTGCAGATATGAACGTGTATTAAATATACAACTTTTTGCGGCTTTCTAATTTGGCTTGTACAATTATGTTAATAAGCCTATGCAGCAGAACTGGTTTCTTGTATCTAGTAACTATGGGAAGACAGGAAAATATAGAACATTTTAGTCCATGTTAGCTATGCAACAGAAAAACAAGCCTTCAAGTCCTCAAAAAAAGAAAAAAAAAATCCATTTATTTATCCTGCTTTTCAAGTTAAACAAAGACATGCTTTCATTTCAGTGTAGCAGATTTCCCACAACCACACAGCTACTGCAAAATAAACAGAAGTGAATAAACAGGAAAATTGCAGAAGTTACATTAAAAATGTATTCTGATTCAGCAGCACCGCAGGCCAAAATTTCCTCTCAACTCCGTTACTCGTGTCACAAAACACTCTGGAAATTCAATTCTCATTTCCTATCCATTCTTTTATTTGGAGTTAGGGAGGAGAAAGCACTTTGTCTGTAAGCATGGAAAGGCAACAAAGTGAGAAGTGAGGAACTGGAAGTGTTTAAGGGATGTGAAGTGACTGATGGGATGTAAAGAACTCTGTGGGAAAACCATATCCAATGGATGCTCCAGATGAAGTAAGATTTCGGGTGCCAGATTAACTGGAAGAACTGGCATACAGAGAACCACAGTGAATACACACCTGTAGCCAGCAAACCTCCAGGGCTTCTGCCCACCATTACTGTCTCCACAACGGATGCTCGGTGCTCGCATTACGTTATGTGTTATAAACCAGTTCAATGCCGTTTGCGAGCTGACCGTGGTTTTGTAAGCTGCATCTCTTGCAGTGCAATGTATTTGTTTCTCACAGACATAGAGAGTTCCATCGATTGACTTAAAAGAAAATACAGATGTTGCTATTGTGGACAACCACATTCTAGCAGCACCACAGATCAGAAGTGAGCTGGACCGTGCTGGATTATGCATCAAAGGAAGCTGCAGATGAAGTTACCTGTGCATGTGCAAACGTTCAAATGCAGGTTCGATTGCTACAATTACAAGTAAATGTTTTCAAATCTGAAGCATGTAAATCTGACACAAGCTGTCAGAGTCTCACAAGAGCACTTAATGAACATCTGCAAGATGAAACTTATTTTTTCTGCTTCATCCTTTAACATTTGAGTTCTTTTAGATTTGAATTGTTGGAACTCAAAACCTAAATACCCTATCCAGCATGTCTTTGAACACCTGCTGACTGAGGCCCATTCAAATTATTCCTCATTATTCTTCTAATACCTCTCCTTCACTGGTTCAGATTCCACTCTCTCGGTCTGAAAGACTTTTATGCAACCCTGTAACTTCCTGCATACCTCCCTCTGAATTTAAAATAACTTACTTTTATCTCTGTGTTTAAGTATTTCAACTTTTTTTTTTGCAAGCACGTACTTACAGAATCAAACACTGAAAATTTTAAAATTCTTGTTTAGAATTGGTCAGCATTGCATTGACCAGTCTAACACTATCCAGCGACCACGGTTCACTTCAACAGTGCTAGCTACAACGAAATCTCCATTTGGCATCCATAAAGCTAAGGCAACTTTGTTATATCTTACATATACTATATTTAAACATTTAAATCCTAAGACCGTGTCACAACATCCAAAGGAAAAAAAGCTTAGAAAGGCTAAAGAAAGTGATACTGGCAAAACTACTGTACTTTACATTTAATATATCGAGTGATATTCTATATTATGCAACAACCCATTTGAGAGATCCACTTTGTTCAGGACAAAGAGGAATGAGCTACAGACAGTACCCTCTTTTTACACGGGGAACTGGGACGCTTTCTGAAATTCTGCATCAGGAGATGATGTCCGTTTTTAAATCAAACCTGGTGCATTCTAAATACTAGCATTCTCCCATGTGACATGAAATAGTAGTTTAGTTCAAAAGCCATTTCTGCAAAATTAAGCAGCTTGATCCAACAAAGTCACAATTTCAGTTCCTGAAATGAAATGTATTAACAAGAAAGAAGAAGCGACACTTACAGGATTGTTTTAACTGCTCATCTGCCTTCTGAGGATAAATTGGGTGCCATGAGTAGTCAATTGTAAACACAACGCTCGGGACTGTCCAGCATTCAACCCATCCAGCCCTTTCAAAAAGGAACATCATACTTTTACTTGGAGTACAATAGTTCCACTAAGTATTTTCCCTTAACATAGAAGGTTGTTTTCATCACCAAGTAATTAAATATGAAGAGCCAAAACAAAGACATCGACATGTATCACAATAAAACTCACTCTTCTTGAGTAATGTTCCTCCATTTGGGTTTGCCTGTTTTTTGACCACTTTGACATTCGGCAGAAATACAAGATTCAGGAGTTACTTTATTAGGCTGACAATCTTTCACCAACATAAAAAGGGAATATTTACTAGGATGACAATCTGGTAGATACAAATGAAGATCAACATCTTCTCCCTAAAAATCAAACATCAGTATCAGAAAAGTTAATTTACGTCCACTTTATGCATAATACTCATGCCATTTGCATGTCCATATGTGACTTCATCTTCACTTCACAGGCAAAGTGAGGCAAGAAATCTCAATTTTCACATGTGATTGCTGACCACAGCTCCCACCAATTTCTAGTCCAATCCCAAGAGTTCTGTGGTTCTGGACAGTTACAAGTCCAGAAACTTGCACACAGCACACCACAGCAATCTGTAAAACTCTGGGGCATGACTTTGTGATTCCTGTTCTTCTGTTGTTCAAGCCATACTGAAAAAGTTAAGTGACTGGCCCAAGACTACCTGAGAATTCAAAAACCCCACTCTTTTTCAAGAAGGTTAGGTAAGAGATTGCTTTCTTTGCTATCAAATTATACAAAATTACCAACATCACCATCAACTAGTCATTTATTTTTAGTAGCAGTAGACTGCTTCTATTTTAGGGAAGAGAAGTTCAGTCTTTCAAAGAATTAGTTCTGTCTGTTAAAAATGCTTCATTACTTATTTACGGGAACTCATAAACATCTGGAATATGTCTTTCCAACATGGTTTGGGGGTACCCATTGCAGTATTTGATTTTTCTCTTTGAACATAAATCAGATTTTCACATTTTCTAACTAAATGGGAGCAAACTTCCAGGTGATAAAATACATACAGAGACACACAGAGTCTAAGTATACATAGTAAATATTCATACTGAATGTGTTTATATATGTATGTATGAAGTATATGTGTAGAACTATTCTTAAAATACTTTTATTTCTATATACATGTGTATTTAAATTAAACAGCCCATGACTGGATCCTTCATATAAGCAACAGAAGCCATTTACCACTGGGTTACTTAAAAACCAAACCAAAACAAAAGAAATAAAAATCTATGAAAGTGGAAGAGTTATTTTCTTTCAGGAAAGTTTATAGAAAATTTCCTGACTGAAAAGGTAGGGAAACTACTTTCACATTTGAAGACACAAGAGAGGGGAAGGAGGAAAAAAACCAAACCAAAACAAAATAAAAAAGAAACCAACTTACCTTTAAAGAGAATCTAGTGTTACATGTGGTTGGAACAAAGTCAGTGAAAGGCAGAGAGAAAACAATGTTCAGTGTTTCTCCACAAGCTGCTAGATAAACTGAGAAAAGGAAAAAAAAAAAACCCAAACAAAAAAATGAATCAAATTACTCCCTATTTTGTTCTTCAGAAAAATTACCAGACATACAGGTAAAAACAGTGAAAAGATATTAAAGAGCTCATGACATAGGAAACTGACATTCTAACTACTGTGTATTTAGAGTTCCTTATACCAAATTATCCTGAAGTTATTACTTCCCACAGCTTTTCCTTTACAGAAAGACGCTGTACTTAGCACAAGAAAATTACAAGCAGACAATAAAAACACCCGACTTCATTGCTTCACACACCCCTTTCTGCAAACAAAAACACACCGAATATTCCTCAGGCTTTTGATGAAGTAGTGAGCCTTATTTTTATCTAGAACACAGCCTCATGATTTTTATGCCGCCATCCGTTGAAATTATAGGATTCTAGTCCAGTGTAGACCACTGAACACTAAACCAAACTGCACATCAAACAAAGTTCTGACTTTCTGAAATGTACGTCTCAGTTTTGCCTAGAACTATCAGTGTTACCTCCTATTCTGAAATGAAAAGGAAACTGATTTCTAGTTATAGGGAGTTCAAGTGGTATTTTTCCAACATTACTTAAAAAATTTACTCCTGAGTGAATGTTTCCTGGTAGCTTACTGAACATACAGCAACGCCCCCCAGTTGCTCTCTGCAAACTATTGCACTAAATCAAAGATGCAAAGGTTCTTGAAAAATGAATGTCAAAACATGATCTAGAGCTGCACTTATCAACGGTAGCAAAATGCATAGTTAGCACTGAATACAGAGTTTTCTGGCAAAAAATTCATAGTTCTCTCTATAGATCTATGCTAAATTTGGTACATATTTTTCTGTAGTATGTTCTCTTCTTCCAAACAAAACAAACAAACAAACAAAGCAATCTCACCATTTTCTTGTTGTTTGGTGGAACAGTCAATCCAGTTGTGCTGATTTGCTGCCCAGATCATTTCAAATTGATGAAACATGACTTTAAAGTTCCACATATAAGGAACAAACGAAAAAATATCGGGTGCGCTATCACTGGACCAGTCTTGGATCAAATCTAAACCCAGAGAGTAAGAGCAGGGAAGTTAGTAGCAATCAAGCGAGAGACTTCTACACACTGACCTAAAAGCACTGGACTACCAACTGCTTTCCTTTGGTTTCTCACTCTGACACTCTCAACGTGTACGTATGGGAATATTTTCTAACACAGCAAAGCAGCGTTGCTGTAGACATTCCCATTTGCTCTGAACAGACTGACAGGCTGTGCTGCAGTAATGCAGCACTACACAAATAAGGGCCCCGGCCTCACCAGGAGAATAACTTTATTAGCATGGCACTACATCTGCACTAATTAATCCTTCCTCCCAGCAGGGCTAATTAGCCCGGGCAATACCACACTGATGGGGCTATATTCTTTCCATGACTGCAGCTGGAACGTTCAGCAACAGTTTGGTGATGCTCGATCACTTTGTACAGCCTTGTGTGCACGTGTTCTTCCTCGCAGTCAAAATCCTAAGGAGCAAATTACTTTCTCTCACCATCTGTCAGCCCAAGGGACATGAGCTAAAGCCTGAGTAGTTGAAAATCAGTCAGCCCAAGAGAGAGCCATCAGAGAAATCAACATCCTAGGTGACAAGCACTAAACAAATCAATAGGTCTGACAGAAATAAATTCATCTGAAATGTATGATCACTTCAAATTCAGTTTAGCTTGTACAAAAATAAATTTTTGGATATCTTCACTCAAATATAAGAATATCACATACTTAGACACTTAGAAGCAACAGAAAGCATCGGGAATTTTATCCTCAGAAACAATTTGTTGTCCTAAATATGTGAAATCAGAGTAGCCTTCACAAAATTTGAAAAGAAATTCCAAAGAAAGAATATTTAATTTGACTTATTACATTTATTAATAGTTAAATTTAGTTTGATTAAATTTTGTAAGTTATTTAGTAAAGAAGTTACCTGTAAAGAAGCTTTTCTGAGCAAAGATAAAATGATAGGTTGCTTTATAAACCTCGAGTTCGCACTGCCAGGTCTGTGGCATGTTCCACACCCGGGGATAGCTGGCATTAATGTGAAACTGTGAACAAGATATTAAAGCATCAGAATTACTCAAAAAGATGACAGTGCTCGACCCTGTAGCTCAGCAGTTTTCACATACGCACTCTGCTGAATAATTAAAACTGTTTTCCTGCTGGGATGAACAGAAGGCCTCTCCAGTTCCTTAATAATTTAATCTCTCTCTTTCGGTGTTTGAAGGTCAAGTGTTAGTGTATTCATTTATCTGGAAAGGTATACTACGAACTTCTGATACATCTGTTGCAGTAGATGTATCAAGCGATTCATAAACCAAAGTTTCCATTGAATGCATCACTTTTCACAACAGACAAAAGACAAAATACATCAGAATACAGTATCCTTTCAACTTTTGATATGATGCTCAAAATTAAACAATAAAAAAACCCACTCTACTAAGGCAATTTAAAAACCATTGAGAAAGGTATCCTACAGAACTACAGTACTGCAGAAGTGAAATAGTAGGCAAACAAAAGCATAATGCAGCATTCAATCTGGCTCAAGTAGTTTAAGCGCTCCAAAGTACTTTCAGGTACTTAAGTGTGCAAATTATGCAGCACAACTAATGAGGGTAATCACTTAAGGTAAAGCCTGTATGAACACACGGCTACATAACAAATGAGGCAAGATTTGTAAATGACACTCCAATCCCTCCACAGCTTTCAGAACACATAGAACTTGGCATATAAATTATGTAGGTCACTGGAAGTTACGCACATGCATAGTGACATTTGCATATAGAAGTTCCTTACACATTAAGGTCTTGCAAAATACATTCGAAAGGCATATTTCTGTGTTACTTAACAACCTTAAAAACTGCTCCACAGACAAATAACTATGTTCTTTATTAAAAATCCTCTAGAGAGGACTTGTGCTTATTAATGCAAACTTACAGCTAGCATTTCAGCTTCTAAGAGAGTCCGGTACTGCATACTGCTGGTGGCATCGACATGTAGAAGCTGTCCTTTAATTGTAGGTGAATAGCCTAGCAAACAAAATAACACAAAACATAATCGTTCAAACATAAGAGTAACATAATTTTTACCAGTGGTTTCAGCAGTCCACTAACAATCAAGAAGTATCTTGATGGAAATTAGTACTATAGTAATTCTGTCCTCTACTGTCTGTCAACAAAGAGCTTAAAATGTACTGCCTTCATGTAGGAGACCTGACGAGTCTTTTTGCTTGGTCTGAAAATAGTCAGATTTTGGAGAACTTGGTTTAAGTTGCAGAATTAAATTCAGTTGTGTCAGAATGTATCAAGAGAACAATTTAGTAAAGGGCTTCAAACCAACCAACAAGATGAGTAAATGCCAGGAACAAACCCATAACTTTATCTCCACTTCACCTTGGATTTTGCAGTTTGTCTTGTTTAAACAAACTACTCTTAAATTAGTTTTCATAACACATTTCCCAGCGTGATTCACCTACTACATCGGTCCTCCTGAAGACGTCTTCCTGCTCTGAGTTGACAATGTATCTATAATCTGCTGCAGTACACACCCAGTTAAATGAAACATTATCTAGTAGTTACGGAATTTGTGTTTCCTAACACAAAGCAGGGGGGTAACTTTACTGTTTAAAGACTTACATGTTTTAACATTTTGCAGTAAAATGTACAGGGAAATACTTTTTATTCCTTTACATAAGAATATACATCTCATACTCACAAAGGAAAAACACTACAAGACATTTGCATCAGAATAAAAATAACTGTTAAGGAAGAACTT